>JAANYP010000045.1:585928-614425 GCA_020465985.1 Centrapalus pauciflorus
GGGAGTGCCTATTTAAATCATTTCGGATACGAATAGCAGATTTACATCTAGACTTTTGGCAATTATGACTGACAGCTTGATACAACTTGGACCTGAGTACCACTTATCACCCTCAGACCAATGGTTAGAATAATAGAACGATCCAAACCCTAGAACACACATTAAGAGACTGTGTAATGGATACTCAATTGCCTTAGTGGAATTATTAACTACAACAGCTATCACTCAAGCATTAAGACCGCCCCATTCGAGGCACTCTACGGGCGAAAGTGTCGATCACCTCTTTGTTGGGCTGAAGTAGGAGATAGTCAGATTACTGGACCGGAAATCATCCAGGAGACTACAGAAAAGATAGCCCAGATTCGTAACCGGTTAAAATCGCGCGGGATCGCCGAAAAGTTATGCAGACATTGGCGGAAGGATTTGGATTCCCAAGAGGGGATCAGTAATGTTAAAAGTCTCCCTGGAAGGGCCTTAAATCCGTTTGTGGGAAACGAGGAAACCAATCCTCGTATTCGGACCATTCAAGATCCCAAAAGAAGTGGCCCGGTAACCTAGCCGACTCGACCTGCCCCCAAGCTTAGTAAGTTCATAATACCTTCCACGGTCCAATCTTAGTATGGCGAGCTGATGAATCACTCGTTATACCCATGGCGAGCTGGAGTTAGACGATGAAGTTGAAACTCATTGAGCAACCTGTAGAAATATGGACCGCGAAGTGCAAGAAACTAAAGCACAGCCGGATCCCGATAATAAACAGCAGATGGAACTCTAAGCGAGGTCATGAGTTTACGTGGGAAGCGAGGATCAGTTCCGGGAAAAGTACTCCACCTATTCTCAAATACTCAAGAAAATGGAGAACACGAGCAATTTCGGGACGAAATTCCCGTAACAACAGGGGGAGACGTAACATCCGGAACTAAACCAGGTTAGCAATAATGACCTAGTCACATTTAATAGTCAATTATAGTCTATCAGTGTCATTCAGAAATTAATCAAGTGATTAACAAGGTTTATTAGAAAATTCAACTCAATTAGAATCAAATTCATCAGCGCGATGAATCGGAAAATCAATTAATCCGATCGATTTACGATATGAGGATAATTCAAAAACTAAGTTACATAACTAAATTATGATTAGTGACACTAATCATACACTAATACAATACTAACTTAATTATGCAAGACTAAAACAATTCATTAAAACAATGCATTCAAAAGTATTTTGAATTTACAAGAAAAGGAAATACAAGAGATCATTCTAAATACTTTATACAAAAAAAATATATAAAAGTACATGAAAATATCCATAAAAATCTGGTCATAGGGGGTATACCCAGATTTGATTTCAATTTTTTATTTCCCAACTCCATAACCTTTCATAATCAAATCTTCCACCACATTCTCCTTTCATTTCAACATGATCTTTACACTCCACCTCCATTTGAAAGACCAAAGACTTTGCCTATAAATAGAGGGCTTCCTTTTCATTATTTTCACACCAAAATATCTCTTTATCTCCTCTCAAAACCGGATCCCACACACACACACACACACTACAAACATTTGCATTTTTGCGCGTAGTTTTGCCATCACTAGTTCGGTGAGTCTTCATAGCCCCTATTTTTCACTATCTATTGGGGTGGAAATACATGCACTGTTTTTATATGGACATCAAAACTGTTTATTCTTATATGTATTACCTGTTCGGATTCCATCAGCCCTTATATCAGAACCGTTAATTGATTTATTTGTAAGCGCGAGTATTGTGGATAGATCTATTGGGGAGTCATGTCCCCCATTCGTGTTGCTCGGTTCGGCTAACAGCGAGTGCATATATATTCAACACACGGTATTACTGATGGGAATACTGCACAGGCAAACTCTCTAATTAAGCTTCGGTTGCATGATGGTTTATGTAATACATACCGGAATTTATGATTTTATAAATTCAACTCATCTGATAATGTCCATACAAACTGTCTTTTGTTTTTCGCAGTAAACCTATGGAGCTCACCAACAATTTTTGTTGACTATTTTAGTATGTATTTTCAGGTAATTAAGGCAAGTGTGCCTTCGGATACACCAACTTTCAAGCTTCCGCATTTCATCATGGAGTCCGCATGCATATTTCGAAAACTAACGGAGATTGATGCATATTTTTGGACGCATTAATTATGTTTCAGAATCTCTGTATTACGCGAACTTCATTCCTTTCATTTTGTAAAACATTAATACATTTTTAAATTTTAATGTCGTAATATTTCGAAAACGTCCATATAGTGGTCGTTCGTTATAATTATGGTTACGCTTCCGCACTCGTCACGTCTCGCTGCCAACCAAGGTATCAGGGTGTGACATCGGGCTTTTTGGATTGGGAACCCGCATTCTTCCCCGTCTTGTCTTCCCACTTTCTTTTGTTCTCCCCGGCCTTGGCTTCATTTCTCCGGGCTACTTGGTCCATAAGATTATTGGCCATCCTGATAGCATCCTGCAGGGTGGATGGATTTGAGGCAGTCACATTACCTTGAATTTGGGGAGCGAGTCCCCAAATGTAACGTTCAATCTTTTTGTACTCCGGGGTCACCATTTGAGGGCACAGAATGCTTAGCTCATGAAATCGGTTGGTGTACCCCATCACATCTGTTCCCTTCATCGACAGATTCCAGAACTCCGATTCCATTTTCTGGAGTTCGTTCCTCGGACAGTACTCGTCCGTCATCTTTTGTTTTAACGCGGACCATGTGAGCTGGTAGGCTTCATCGATACTTACTGACTGGACATAGGAATTCCACCATGTGAGGGCGCTATCTTGTAGGGTGTGAGTAGCAAACTTCACCTTATCTCCCTCAGCACATCCGCTGACGCGAAAGACAGATTCTAGCTTCTCAAACCATCGTATCAAGCCAACGGCTCCTTCAGTTCCGTTGAAATACCGGGGTTTGCAACTTAAAAATCCTTTAATTCCACACCCCTTTGCGTGGATTTCCGTTCCTCCCGTGGTGCGGCTAGCACCACCATCTCCATTTGTTGAGCTATTCCTATTTGCCTCATATGTGGCTATAGCGGCAGCCACTCTTTGTGCGACTAGCTCTTCAATGTCAGCAGCGTTCATTGTTCGTTTCGGCGGCATTATCTTAAAATTTTAAAGAAAAGCATAGTGTAAGAAATTGAATCTTAAAGAGGTAAATTCTTCTTAAGGCACAATACTATAATCATCAAACACAATTTCATAAATAACTTGCAATTTTCATTAATCATTCGAAGTTTTCTTACATTAGGGGCGGGTTATTACCCGAAAATTTTGTTCTACACTATTACATGATATTTTCATACCATTACAAAGATAGATAGATGTGCACTAAGTGTGGGAGTGATCGGGGTTCTCTCCCTTTTCCATTGCGTTGAGGCGCTGAGTCAGCTCCTCGATCCGGGCTTGGCTCTCGGCTAGTTGCTGCCGGAGCTCATTCAGTCCGTCCTGCTGTATAGCAAGGGCGTGCTGGTTGGCCCAATATATGTTGGAGTTTTGCAACTCCTCCCGCTCTATACGAGCGGTCATCTCCCCGATATCCAGGTTAAGTGACCGGATCTGGTGGTCATGCCTGGTAGACCTTGCGATCAAAAGTGGTATGGTCTGATCGGCGGGCTCTTGAGTGAGCGATGAGACAGGTGCGGAGGATGGTCCTCCGATCTCGAAGTTTGGAGGAACTCCCTCCATTTGCCTCCATTCAGGGGTCTCCGTGTATACAAGTCCATCGTGGGCGTTACCCGTCGGCTTGTGGTGTCGGGGGATTGGGCTCGGGGAGTCGGAACAGGAATAGACTCCCCTTCTGGTCTGATTACCCGTCTTCCGGGGTGTGTACAAATCTTTGGGCCGTAGGTAAGGCCTATACGGCTTTTTAAAGGATGCGTTCGGGTCCGGGTGATACGGGGACGCGAGCAGGGGCCGTCGGTGGTGAAGGATCCTCTTCCTCCATGGGTTCCTCCTCCATGGGTTCTTCCTCGGATTCCTCCATCGGGTCCTCGTCCTCCGAGGGGTCTTCCTCCTCGGTCGGGTCCTCCTCAGAAAATACTTCCGGATTGCGTGGGCTAGTAGGGGTATACTCCTCTTCTGAGTCGGACAAGATGATTATCTCTTGTTGGGACATGTTTTCTGCTATCAAGGTCCATGCATAGTCTTTTAGTTAGTTACAAGTTACAAAATATTTCTAAAATCAGTAAATCTTATGTGCAGTTATAGTCTAAGGTACTAATGCAACCTAGTTCACTATAACTATGGCTCTGATACCAATCTGTCACACCCCGTTACCCCGGTTGGCAGCGAAGCGTGACGTCGCGGAAGCGTGACCATAATCATAATGAACGACCACTATATGGACGTTTTCAAAAAAATACGTCGATATAACTTTAAAAGGTAGAAATGTTTTACATAACCCGTAAATAATAATGAGTAGTTCGCCAGGTACAGAGATTTGAATACATTATTAAATTATCAAAATAATGCAAATAAATCTCCGACGGTTTGAAAAAGAATGCGACTCCTTAAGTGCGGAAGCTTGAAAGTGATTACTTCTGAAGGCATACTTGCCTTAATTACCTGAAAATACATGCTAAAATACGTCAACAAAAATTGTTGGTGAGCTCATAGGTTTACGCGAAAAGACCAGTTGTATGGACATTATCAGATGAGTTGAATTTATAAAATCATAAATTCCGTGTATGTATTACATAAACCATCATGCAACCGAAGCTTAATTAGAATGAGTTTGCCCTGTGCAGTATTCCCATACGTAATACCGTGTGTTGAATATTTATGCACTCGCTGTTAGCCGAACTGAGCTAACACGAATGGGGGACATGACTCCCAAATTTCGGTTTCTCAAATAATTTCTGGAGGTCTTAAACTTCAAAATAAATTATGAAAAATTGCAGATCTATAGTTAAGACATAGATCTAACTTTTGAGACAAGAATCAACTCATTTCGTTGAGTTATGAATTAGTTATGCTTTTTCAAAGTCGATACAAATTTTCTGCCGAAATTTCGTAGTTTATAAACTTAAAACAACTTATGATTCTTGTTGTTTATTTAAAGACAACTTGTATAAAAGCCATAATAGTTATAAAAACACATATATATCACATGTTTTCATAATATTAACACTTTTATAATGTGTTCATATATTCATAAACACATTTAAAGAAACAACTTAAAAATAAAAACTAGAAACTTATAAGCTTGAGTTTTTATGAAACTTGTTGTTGTAGGTGATTATATATATATTATGCAAGACTTATATAAACATAAATATATGATGAAATAAGTTAGTATTTACTTACTTTGATGTATTGTTGGAATGAAAATGAGTAGAGATTGAAATCCTTGCAAACTATGCACCAAGAACACTTGAATATTTCAAGAACAAAGAAAGAAGAAAACTTGGTTTTCTTTGAAGGGGGGGGGGGGGGGGGGGGTGGCCGGATGCTAGAGAGAAGAAGAGGATGTTTTGGTGTGAAAATTATGAAGATGAAACCCTCTATTTATAGAGAAAAAAAGAGATCTTGCAAAGATTGGAGGTGGAGTGTAGGATCTCAATTGAAATGAAAGGGGAGTGGTGTTGGAGGATTTGATTGAGATAGTGAATGGGATTCTAAATAAAAAAATGAAGTCAAGGACCATGGTGTAGTACACCTATGGCCGGCCTCTTAATGGTATTTTCAATGTATTTTTCTTTTTTTTTTGTATAAATGTATTTAGAATGTATTCTTGTATTTCCCTTTTCTTATAAATTCATAAATACTTTTTGAATGCATTGTTTTAAATGAATTGTTTTAGTCTTGCACAATTAAGGTTAAGTAATTGTATTAGTGTATGATTAGTGTCATTAATCATAATTTAATTACGTACTTAGTTGAATTAATCCCTCATATCGTAAATTGATCGGATTAATTGATTTCCCGATTCATCGCACCGATGAATTTGATTCTAATTGAGTTGAGTCTTCTAACAAGCCTTGTTAATCATTTGATTAAGTTCTAATGATTATTGATTAGGCTATAATTGACTATTAAGTGTGGATTAGGGCATCATTGCTAACCTCGTTTAGTGCCGGATGTTACAGTCTCCCCCTGTTAAGGGAATTTCGTCCCGAAATTAGCTCGTGTTCTCCATTTCTTGAGTATTTGAGAATAGGTGAGAGTATTTTTCCCGGAACTGATCTTCTCGTTCCCATGTAAACTCAGGACCTCGCTTAGAGTTCCATCTGACTTTTATTATCGGGATCCGACTGTGCTTTAGTTTCTTGACTTCTCGGTCCATTATTTCTACAGGTTGCTCAATGAAATTTAACTTATCGTCTAACTCCAGCTCGTCCATGGGTATAACGAGTGATTCATCAGCCAGACACTTCTTAAGATTGGACACGTGGAAGGTGTTATGAACATTACTAAGCTCTGGGGGCAGGTCGAGTCGGTAAGCTACCGGGCCAATTCTTTTGGTGATCTTGAATGGTCCGAACGAGGATTGAGTTTTCCTCGTTTCCCAAAACGGATTACGCCTTTCCAAGGCGAGACTTTCAACATTACTTGATCTCCCTCTTGGAATTCCAAATCCTTCCGTCGAATGTCTGCATAACTCTTCTGTCGATCCCGCGCGATCTTTAATCGGTTACGAATCTGGGCTATCTTTTCTGTAGTCTCTTGGATGGTCTCAGGTCCAGTAATCTGACTATCTCCTACTTCAGCCCAACAAAGAGGTGATCGACACTTTCGCCCGTAGAGTGCCTCGAATGGGGCGGTCTTAATGCTTGAGTGATAGCTGTTGTTATAGGAAAACTCGACTAAAGGCAGGTGTCTGTCCCAACCTTTGCCAAAATTGATGACACATGCCCTCAACATGTCTTCCAGCGTCTGAATCGTCCTTTCACTCTGACCATCCGTTTGTGGGTGATAGGCTGTGCTCATATCTAGGTGCGTTCCCAGTGCCTCTTGCAATGACTGCCAGAATCTTGATGTGAACCGGCTGTCTCTGTCTGATATAATTGATACTGGCACTCCATGCCTTGAGACGACTTCCTTAAGATAGATTCGTGTTAACTTATCCATCTTATCAGTCTCCTTAATGGGCAGGAAATGTGCGGTTTTGGTAAGCCGATCCACAATCACCCAAATAGTGTCATAACCTCCAGACGTCTTTGGCAACTTGGTGATGAAATCCATGGTGATGTTTTCCCACTTCCACTGGGGTATTTCTGGTTGAACTAGCAATCCTGATGGTTTTTGGTGCTCAGCCTTAACCTTCAAACATGTTAAGCACTTGTTGACGTAGGTAGGAATGTCAGCCTTCATATTTGGCCACCAGTACATTCCTTTCAAATCGTGATACATTTTATCTGCTCCTGGATGAATAGTATATCTTGTCTTATGCCCTTCATCCATGACCAGCTTTCTTACTCCACCGAATTTTGGTAACCAAATTCTGCCCATGAAGTGTCGACATCCATCCGGTTTGATTTCGAACTGCTTATCCATCCCTCTCAAGGCTTCATCCAGTATATTACCCGCCTTGACTGCTTCTTCCTGTGCCTCGCGGACTTGAGAGTTTAGGTTTGACTGTATAGTCATGACCAAAGCTCGGACTCTCAAGGGTTTAACCCGTTCCTTTCGGCTCAGGGCATCAGCTACGACATTCGCCTTCCCCGGATGATAACGAATTTCGCAGTCATAGTCACTAAGTAGTTCAACCCAACGACGTTGCCTCATGTTTAACTCTTTCTGGTTCAGAATATGCTGAAGGCTCTTATGGTCTGTGAATACTGTGCATTTAGTTCCATACAGGTAGTGCCTCCATATTTTGAGAGCAAACACCACTACTCCAAGCTCCAAGTCATGAGTCGAATAATTCACCTCGTGAATTTTGAGCTGCCGTGATGCGTAAGCAATGACTCTATCCCTTTGCATAAGCACACAACCTAATCCATTGTGTGAGGCATCACAGTAGACCACGAAATTTTCAGTCCCTTCAGGTAAGGACAGAATTGGTGCACTACACAACCTTTGCTTTAACTGCTGAAACGCCTTTTCTTGCTCTTCACCCCAGATATACTTCACATCCTTTCGAGTCAATTCCGTTAAGGAACCCGCTATCTTTGAGAAGTTTTCGATAAATCGCCTATAATAACCGGCAAGTCCTAGAAATTGACGGATTTCCGTGGGGGTTCTAGGAGTCGCCCAGTTCTTTATGGCCTCGATTTTTGATGGATCAACTTGGATTCCCTGGCTGTTGATCACATGCCCAAGGAATTTTACTTCTCGCAACCAAAATTCACACTTTGAAAATTTGGCGTATAGCTGCTCTTTCTCTAACAACTCCAAGATCAACTTGAGGTGTTGTTCATGCTCTTCTTTACTTCTGGAATAGATTAGGATATCGTCTATGAACACTATTACAAATTTATCCAGATATGGTTTACACACCCGATTCATGAGGTCCATAAATACGGCTGGTGCGTTGGTTAAACCGAATGGCATCACCTGGAATTCGTAATGTCCATAACGAGTTCTGAATGCCGTCTTGGGGATATCTTCTTCCCGAACTTTTACTTGGTGATAACCGGAGCGCAAATCAATCTTAGAGTAAAAGCTAGATCCTTGTAGTTGGTCAAACAGGTCATCAATTCTGGGGAGAGGGTAGCGGTTCTTTACCGTTAACTTGTTTAGCTCTCGGTAGTCTATGCACATTCTGAAGGATCCGTCTTTCTTTTTCACGAACAAGACCGGAGCTCCCCAAGGTGAGGAACTTGGTCGAATGAATCCTTTTTCCATCAACTCTTGTAATTGATTGGATAGCTCTTGCATCTCAGAAGGGGCGAGTCTGTATGGGGCTCTTGCGATCGGTGCAGCTCCCGGCACCAAATCGATTTGGAACTCTACTTGTCTAGTTGGCGGAAGTCCAGGCAAATCTTCCGGGAAGACCTTCGGATAGTCACAAACCACTGGAATATCCTCAAGTCGCTTCTCCTCCGCCTCTTTTTCTACAATTTGCACCAGTACCGCATGACAACCTCTCCTAAGGCACTTTAATGTTCTTAGGCCGGATATGACATTCAACTGTCGGTTCTTTCTTTCTCCTTGGACGGTTAGGAACTTCTTCTTGTGGAGTGGTATTCGTACCACTTTCTTACCACACAAAATCTCGGCATGATTGTGTGACAACCAATCCATACCAACTACTACGTCGAAACTTCCGAGTTCTATAGGCATCAAGTCTATTTTAAAGGGATGATCTGCCAGCTTCAGTGTGCATTCCTTAATGATACTACTTGCCTCTATTATTTTACCGTCAGCCAGTTCTATAGTATAAGAGTTGTCTAAGGGAAAAGGAGCGGCATTCAATTGCTTACTAAACTTATCTGATATAAAGCTCCTATCAGCCCCAGTATCAAAGAGTACGTAAGCATAAATGTCGTTTAATAAAAACGTACCTGATACCACGTGGGGATCTTGACGAGCGTCACTTGCTCCCAACACAAAAGCTCTCCCTTGAGCTCCTCCCCCATTCCTCAGTTTCGGGCACTCACTCTTGAAGTGCCCAGTAACTCCACATACAAAGCAGCCTTTTTGATTGCTGCCACTGGTTCCCGGGGCTCCTGTTTTACAGTCCTTGGCCATATGCCCCAAACGTTTGCATTTCTCACAGTGGGTTGGACAGGCACCCTGGTTGTGATGAAAGGTGCATTTAGTGCAGAAAGGCTTGGTACCGGTATAACCTCTTCTTGGCTCAGCTCCGGCTGCGTGAGCCTTAATGGTCTCGGGCTTTTTGGATTGGGAACCCGCATTCTTCCCCGTCTTGTCTTCCCACTTTCTTTTGTTCTCCCCGGCCTTGGCTTCATTTCTCCGGGCTACTTGGTCCATAAGATTATTGGCCATCCTGATAGCATCCTGCAGGGTGGATGGATTTGAGGCAGTCACATTACCTTGAATTTGGGGAGCGAGTCCCCAAATGTAACGTTCAATCTTTTTGTACTCCGGGGTCACCATTTGAGGGCACAGAATGCTTANCGGTTCCTCTAGGGTTGATAAAGCTGCTGATGCTGCAGCTGATCAACACAAAGAATCTGTTCACGTAGAGGACTTAGGCACTGACCCTGAGAACACTGCTAATGACTCAAGCAGTACTGCCACCCCTGTGCCTCCCCAGCAGGCTCAATTGATTGACCTCGTTCATAAGTTGAATGAGGATAACCGTAGGCAAATGCAGCTTATGATGGATAGGAACCGACTGCAGACTGATATGGCAGTTGAAGACAGATTTAGGGAGATTAAGGAATTGTTGACCAAGGGTAAAGCAGTGATGCAGACTGATGAAGTAAACCAGCGCGAAATGGAATTTAAACGCCGTGAAGAAGAACTTAGGTTGCGAGAACTTAAGTTACAAGAATTAGAACTGAAGCATAGGGAAGAAATGTTAGCGAAGCCGAAGAAAGACAGAAAGAGGAAGCGTAGACACGTGTCCTCTGATGAAAGTGAGACTGACTCTTCTGACCATCACGTTAAGGTAGGACGTGAGTGTACGTTTGTTGATTTCAAAAAGTGTGGAGCTCGTACTTTTGCGGGGTCATCTGATCCTGTTAAGGCTATCGACTGGGTCGCAAACGTGGAGAAAGCGTTTAAACTCTCCAAGTGTAATGAAGAAGATAAGGTGACATTTGCGACGGGAATGTTGGAAGATGGAGCTGGCCGCTGGTGGAAGTCGATTACGAATTCCATGTCTGAAGCAATGGAGAAATCCATTACTTGGGAACAATTTAAGATTCATTTGAAGGAGAAATACTGCCCCCAGGATGTCAAGCGCCAGATGGAGAAAACCCTGCTATCTTTTCAGCAAGGTACGAGATCTGTAACGGACTATGAGCTGGAATTTACCAGGCTCTCACAATTATCTGATCACCCCGTTGATACTGACGAAAGAAGAAGGGATTTGTTTGTGGATGGTCTGGATCGAGAAATCCGGAAGTTTGTGAAGTCCGGCAGACCGAAAAGTTATATTGAGGCAGTGGAAATTGCTAGGGTAGGTGAGCTTGAAATCTATCCTGAGCGAGCATGTCCTTTTATTGCTAAATCTAGCAAGAAGGAAAAATCTGAGAAAGCTGGGAAGGAGAGATCGGAAAGGAGGAGTGAAAGTTCGAAGAAGGGAGATAAGCAGTCTTCCAAGAAAGCTAAGTCGTTCGCTGTGACCTCGACACCAAAGCCTGCTTGTCCTCGCTGCAAGCAAACTCATGAAGGGAAATGCGATCCTGCGTTTGTTAAGTGTTACTGCTGTAAACAGAATGGTCACGACAGGTCAGAATGTCCTAGACGCGATGAGGCTTGTCGAAACTGCGTTACGTTGGGGCATCATGCTAAAGATTGTACTCGGCCTCGATATGTTCCTCCGCCTACATCTTCACCTCAGCAATCAGTTAAGGGTTCCTCTGCTCCGAGGAATCAACCGAGATCCTTCCAGATGACAGCCGAAGAGGCAAAAGAGACTGCTGACGTCGTCACGGGTACATTTCTTGTTAATGATATGCCTGCCTTAATCTTATTTGACTCTGGCTCTAATCTGTCGTATGTGTCTGAAAAGTTTGCTAGGCTGTTTGATTTTGCCCCGGTGATGTTACCTGCACCCTTAGACATAGAAACTGCTAGCTCGAACTTTGTGACTGTGAATAGAGTCTTTCGTTCCTGTAAGCTAGTGATTGATGACTTTTCCTCGGACGTTGACCTGATACCGATGTGGATTAGGGAGTTCGATGTTATTATAGGAATGGACTGGCTAATGATGAACAACGCTGAAATCCTTTGTGCAAAAAGGATAATTAGAATTAGAACCCCCGAAGGAAGTGAACGTTATGTTTATGGCGATAGAAAGACTCGAGATTTAGGTCTCATTTCTGTAATGAAAGCCTGGAAGTGCCTAACCAAAGGTTGTGTCGCCTTTTTAGCATATGCCTTAGATGATAAGGAAGTTAAAAAGACCGTGTCCGATGTACCTGTAGTTCGAGATTTCCCTGACGTGTTCCCGGATGACATCTCTGGTTTGCCACCTGATCGTCAAATCGAATTCCATATTGACCTTGTACCGGGTGCTGCTCCTATCGCGAAAGCCCCTTACCATCTCGCTCCGAATGAAATGAAGGAAATGATGAGTCAGTTGCAGGAATTACTGGAAAAAGGGTTTATTCGTCCGAGTACTTCTCCTTGGGGTGCTCCGGTTCTTTTCGTTAAGAAGAAGGACGGTACCTTTCGCATGTGTATAGATTATCGGGAGCTGAATAAAGTAACAATCAAGAACCGATACCCTCTGCCAAGAATTGACGACTTGTTTGATCAACTGCAAGGGGCTAGCTACTTCTCAAAGATCGATCTCCGATCTGGTTACCATCAACTCAAAGTATTTGAGTCTGACGTACCGAAGACTGCATTTCGTACTCGTTACGGTCATTTTGAGTTTCTAGTAATGCCGTTTGGTCTCACAAATGCCCCGGCAGCATTTATGGACCTCATGAATAGAGTATGTAGACCAATGCTGGATAAATCAGTGATAGTCTTCATTGATGACATCTTGATTTACTCCAAATCTGAATCTGATCATGCGATGCATTTGCGGGAATTACTAGAATTGTTACGAAAGGAGCGACTCTATGCAAAATTCTCCAAATGTGAATTCTGGTTACGCCAGGTGCAATTTTTGGGACATATTGTCTCGGGTGAGGGAATAGCCGTAGATCCATCAAAGGTTGAGGCGGTTCAGAAGTGGGAAGCGCCGAGAAATGTATCTGAAGTTCGGAGTTTCTTGGGTCTTGCGGGTTATTACAGAAGATTTATCCGTGATTTTTCCAAGATTGCGGTGCCTTTAACCAGTCTGACGAAGAAAGAAGTTAAGTTTGAATGGAATGAATCTCAAGATCGAGCCTTTGAGACTCTGAAACGTAAGCTAGTAGAAGCGCCGATTTTGGCCTTACCTGAGGGTAATGATGATTTTGTAGTCTATAGTGATGCATCTAAGATGGGATTAGGCTGTGTACTGATGCAAAGGGATAAAGTAATTGCCTACGCATCAAGGCAGCTAAAGGCGCATGAAAAGAATTACCCGACGCATGACTTGGAGCTTGCAGCCGTGACTTTCGCACTGAAGATTTGGCGGCATTATCTGTATGGGACTAGGTGCAAGTTATATACCGATCACAAAAGTCTGAAGTATATATTTGATCAGAAAGAGCTGAATATGCGACAAAGGCGATCTATGGAATTGATTAAAGACTATGACTGTGAAATCCTTTACCATCCAGGTAAAGCAAACATTGTAGCAGATGCCCTAAGCCGCAAAACCGGACAAGACCATTATTCCCGATGTTATGCCTTGACTCCTGTTGTATTGGAGTCTGCTTTGCCTGAATTGATTATTGCCGCTCAAACCGAAGCCATTCGGGATGAGAACTTGAAATCTGAACGCATGATTACTTATGTGACCCAGCTGACTCTTGATAATCGTGGTCTTAGACGGTTTTTGGATAGAATATGGGTTCCCAGACTAGGAGGTATTCGGGATCGAATTCTGTCGGAAGCTCATATGTCGAAATTCTCGATACACCCTGGTTCTACCAAAATGTATCAAGATTTGAGGACGGAATATTGGTGGCCTGGAATGAAGAAGGACGTGGGGCGTTATGTATCAAGATTTGAGGACGGAATAGTGGTTCTACCAATCCCGGAGTGGAAGTGGGACCACATAACCATGGACTTTGTGACGAAGCTGCCCAGGACTAAGCGGAATCATGACTCTATATGGGTAATAGTGGATCGACTTACTAAGTCAGCCCATTTCCTACCCATACGTGAAGATGAACGCCTCGAAAAGTTAGCTGAATTGTACGTAAAAGAAATTGTGACTAGACATGGTGTGCCATTGTCTATAGTATCTGACCGTGACAGCAGATTTACTTCACGTTTTTGGAAGGCTTTTCAGACTGGACTAGGAACTGAACTCAAGATGAGCACCGCTTATCATCCAGAAACTGACGGGCAAAGTGAGAGGACAATTTTGACCCTAGAAGATATGTTACGTGCCTGTGTGATTGATCTCGGTGGAAGTTGGGACACTCACTTGCCGTTTGTGGAGTTTGCATATAACAATAGTTATCACTCGACTATTGGTATGCCTCCATATCAGCTTTTGTACGGACGTCGATGCAGAACTCCAACCTGTTGGAGGGAAACAGGTGAACGCCCGATCTCTGGACCAGCAATTCTGCAAGAAGCCCATGATCAGCTACAATTGATTCGGCAGCGGATACAGACTTCTCAAGACAGACAAAAGAAGTATCATGATAGAAGACGTAAGCCGATTGCGTTTGAAGTTGGAGATAAAGTGTTGCTGAAAGTTTCGCCAAGAAAAGGAATAGTAAGGTTCGGCAAACGGGGGAAGTTGAGCCCTCGTTTTGTGGGTCCTTTTGAAATTCTCGAACGTATAGGGTTGCAAGCCTACAAACTAAAGCTGCCTGCCGAAATGATTGGGATTCATGATGTATTCCATGTGAGTAATCTTCGAAAGTGTTTGCCTGACGCTGAAGCCGTGATTCCTTGGAAAGACGTGCAATTAGATGAGCAGTTGCGGTACGAAGAAGAGCCCGAGCGTATTATCGACCATAAAGTTTCGAAATTGCGTAGCAAGGAAATCCCAATGGTGTTAGTTCAATGGAAATATCATAAGGGATCTGCGCAAACTTGGGAACGAGAAGACGAGATTAGGCAGAAGTATCCGAGGTTATTTCTGTCTTAGTCAATTCCGAGGACGGAATTAATTTAACGGGGGAAGATTGTAACGGCCCGAAATTTAATAAGTATATATTTCAGCATCAGTCTTTGGATAATAAAGCAAATTTTATCCAATTATTAGTAAATAGCTGATAATGTGAATCTGAAATAACTAATTATAGTAAGTTATAATTAATTATGATAAGTTGCCCAAAAATTTAGTTGAAATTAAGTTAATAATTAAAATTCAGCTAAATGACAATTTAATGACTGAAAATAGCGAAACTGACTAAAATGAGTTAAAATTTACTAAAAGACAATTGTTGCAGATTTAGAACTTCTTTGCTAATATTTGCATCTGAAATGCAAATCGGTTTGTCGGGAAATAAAAGTTGGACAATTCCGGAAAATTCAGTAGAATATCTGATTTTCCCTATTTCCCTATAAATAGGAGCTACACTCCTCACTTTTCAAAGTTTGGAAAGTTGATTCTCCTTCTCTCTCTACACTCTCCTCCTTCTCTCTAGCTTTCCTTCAAATCGAACCGTCGGATTCTCGTGTTACATACGCCATTGGATAGAGATCGTCAAGTTCTTCGCGAATCTACCATTTCGTGTTTGATTTCGTCCGAATTTGAGGTAAGATCGACCGTTTTTCTGACTTTTGGCTCGGTTTTGAAGAGCATTTTCGAATCTGTTCATTTTTCCTTCATTTGAAGCTGATTTGCCCTCGTTTAGGACCTGTTCTTGCTTGGAAATCATCCATAGTCGAAGGTTATAGCTTGGACGAAGGTTAGTGATTATTACTCCCTTATTTTTGGCTCATTTTCGTAGTTAAAAACCTGGAAAATGGATGAACAAGTAGAACAAATTCGAGACATTCATGTATAGACTCGAAAGGGTGTTGAATTCGATTCTATCTCCTAGACTCGAAGGGTATATGTTTCGAATCTAATCTATTAGACTCGAAGATGTATGTGTTCGAATCTAGGATGTGTAGTTCGAATCTAGGTGTGTGTGTTTCGAGTCTATGAGTGTGCATTCGAATCTAGTCTTTGCCTTAGAATCTATTAGCCTATTCGAATCTATTCAGCCTATTCGAATCTATTAAGCCATTCGAATCTAGTCCCTTGTTCGAATCTATAGATTCGAATTGGCTGTGGTTCGATTCTAGCATCCCAAATTCGAATCTGGTTGTTGTTGTTCCAAGACTAAGGTTAATCTCTAAAATCAGAGTAAGTGATTAATCAACCTTATGTAATTGAAAGTATCCTTTGATTATGTTAAAAATCACAAGTATCAAGTTGCATAATTATTTTATGCACAAATAAATTAACCGACTCTGAATGAACTTTTAGAATATGTATGTCCTATTCACATGGTTAAGCAATACGATTGGCTTTGTTCAAAGCCACACATCTGTAATTAGATGAATCGTATTAATCTGATAAGAATAGATTCACCTTGGGACGATAGGAACTACCTCAGACTCGATAACCAGAATTGATAATGACCTGAATACATAACTAGGGCTATATAGATTATGACTCAGACTTGAAACTGAAATGCAGGATCCCGTCGTTTTGACAGAGTAAACTGAACCGCTTAACTCATTAAGCATTATCTGACTACGGACCACTGTGAGTGACAGATTTCATTAATTACTTACATATATTTCGATACTTATTGGTGAATGTACTGACTGTATGGAAACTACTGATTGATTGCTGCATGTTTCTTTAATACTATATTGTATCATAGAAACGTATGTTGCCATTACTGAACTAGACATTTGAAATGCCTTGATTGCATGTTCACTTTTACTTTTTATGTAAATACGTATCATGCTTACTGCTTACTTGACTGTTTATATACTTGCCGTTGCATATTGCATCATCCGACCGGACCGAATGTGAGATCTCCATTCACAGGAGGGAATTCTGCAGATTCCTTTCCTATCTGACTTGTTTCCATACACTTCCCGTAGGGCTTCGGCCTTACATATGGGAATACTGACCGGGTTGTCTCCCAACCTAATTGCCGTCTCTGACGTGTTGACCGACAGGATCTGATAGTATGTTATATGTGTGTGGTATTTAGTGGAACTCTGTTAACTCACTAAGCTTTGTTAGCTTACTCTGTCATGACAACTCCTTTTCAGGAAAAGCTGATAAAGGCAAGATCATAGCAGGTAGTTCATCTCAGGCTAAGTGAATCTGGATTTTGATGAATAGCAGACCTTGGACTTTTGATGATGCCTATTTTGTAAAGACGATGCGGTCTCGGGTAGCTTGTTCAGTCTTCCGCACTCTGATTGAAGATTTAGAAGCTAGTTAGACCACCTTTTGATCTTTAAATATATTGTTGTAATTAAGTATTTTTGCTGATGGGCCTGTGGTATCAAACAATTAATATTATTATGAAATGAAATTTTTTGTCGTGTAATGTTTGTGGAAAATTGGATGTTACAAATCAAGGCAATTCAAGTGTCTAGCTTCAGTAATGTTCAAAAGTACGTTTCTATGATACAATATAGTATTAAAGAAACATGCAGCAACAATCGGAAGTTTCCATACAGTCAATACATTCACCAATAAGTATCGAAATATATGCAAGTAATTAATGAAATCTGTCACTCACAGTGGTCCGTAGTCAGATAATGCTTAACGAATTAAGCGGTTCAGTTTACTCTGTCAAATCGACGAGTTCCTGCATTTCAGTTTCAAGTCTGGCATATTAATGTCAAGTCTGTGACATAATCTATATAACCCTAGTTACATATTCAGGTTATAGTCAATTCTGGCTGTCGAGTCTGAGGTAGTTCCTATCGTTCCAAGGTGAGTCTATTCTTATCAGATTAATACGATTCATCTAATTACATATGCGTGGCCTTGAAATAAAGCCAATCATATTACTAGCTAGGTGCATCATGACATACGATTTCTAAGAGTTCATTCAATGTCTGTTAATTCATTTGTGCATATAATAGATACGCAACTTGAAACTGGAGAGTTTAATCCATATCAAAAGATACCTTTAATACAATAGGTTGTTTAATAACTTAATCTGATTTTGGACTTAATCTTAGACTTGAAATGGCAATCAGATTCGAACTACAAGGAATAGATTCGAACACCTCTCATTCGAATCTAATGGTTTAGATTCGAAGCACACACATAATAGATTCTAGGGAATAGATTTGACTAGGTTAAATTCGAATTAGGGATATAGATTCAAGCCATTCATAGATTCGAACCATACATAGATTCGAACCATACATAGATTCGAAACCTACATAGATTCGAAACCTACATAGATTCGAAGCCTACATAGATTCGAAGCCATACATAGATTCGAAGCCATACATACACACATTCGAATCTGAACATGAACATTTCGAGTTTGTTCTACTTGATCAACGATTTTCCAGGTTTAGCTACTAAACATGAACATAATTGAGGGAAAAAATAGATACTAACCTTCGTCCAAGATATATCCTTCGACTATGGATGATTTCCAAGCAAAAACAAGTCCTAAACGGAAGCAAATCAGCTTCAAATGAAAGGGATATGAGCAAACTCGAATTTGTTCAACAAAACCGAACTAAAAGTCAGAAAAAGGGTCGATTTTACCTTAAATCTGGACGAAATCAAACATGCAATGGTAGATTCGTGTAGAGCTCGACGATATCTAACCGATGGCGTATGAATCACGAGAATCCGACGGTTCGATTAGGAGAAATGCTAGAGAGAAGGTGTAATCTTAGAGAGAGAAGGAGGAGAGCCCAAGTTTCCAAACTTAAGAAATGAGGAGGGGAACTCATATTTATAGGAAAATAGGAAAAAGATCAGATTTTCTACAGAATTTCCGGAATCGACCAACTTTATTCCCATCAATCTGATTTGCATTTCAGATGCAAATAATAGCAAGGGAGTTCTAGATTTAGCTATAATTGTCTTTTAGTCAAATTTTTATTCATTTTAGTCCGTTTCGTCATTTTCAGTCTTTAATTTGTCATTTAGCTGAATTTTAATTATTAACTTAATTTCAGCTAATTTTGGCCAACTTTTCATGATTAATTATAACTTAATATAATTAACTATTACAAATTCATATTTTCCGTTAATTACTAATATTTGGATAAAATTGCTTTATAATCCAAAGTCCGCTGCTGTAATTTATATTTAATAAATTACGGGTTGTTACATTATTGGTGATTGTTACTGACTTGTATGGAAACATCTGCTGCTGCTTGTTCCTTGATTACTTAATTGTATGCTAGGAACGTATGATAGACACTGCTGATTCTGGACAACTGTTGTTGCATGTTCGTTGATTACTTGCATTGCTCAGGACAGCTGTGAGTGACAGATTGCATTACTTACTTGCAAATGTTTTGGTACTTATTGGTGATTGTTACTGACTTCTATGGAAACATCTGCTGCTGCTTGTTCCTTGATTACTTAATTGTATGCTCGGAACGTATGATAGACACTGCTGAAACTGGACAACTGTTATTGCATGTTCCTTGATTACTTGCATTGCTCAGGACAGCTGTGAGTGACAGATTGCATTACTTACTTGCATATGTTTCGGTACTTATTGATGATTGTTACTGACTTGTATGGAAACATCTGCTGCTGCTGTTCCTTGTTACTTAATTGTATGCTAGGAACGTATGAAAGACACTGCTGAAACTGGACAACTGTTGTTGCATGTTCCTTGATTACTTGCATTGCTCAGGACCGCTGTGAGTGACAGATTGCATTACTTACTTGCATATGTTTGGGTACTTATTGGTGATTGTTACAGACTTGTATGGAAACATCTGCTGCTGCTTGTTCCTTGATTACTTAATTGTATGCTAGGAACGTATGATAGCACTGTTGAAACTGGAACAACTGTTTTTGGCATGTTCCGTGATGACTTGCATTGCTTCAGGAACCAAGCTTGAGTGACAGATGGCTGACTTACGTGCACTGTTTTTCGGTACTTATTGTGTTGTTTACTGACGTGTATGGAAAATCTGATGCTGCGTGCTCCTTGATTTACTTAATTGTATGCTAGGAAACGTATGACAGACACTGCGGAAACTGGACAACTGTTGTTGCATAGTTTCCTTAGATTACGTTTGCATTGCTCAGGCCGCGGTGAGTGACAGATTGCATACTTACTTGCATATGGTTTGGGTATTATTGGTGATTGTTACTGACTGTATGGAAACTCTTGGCTTGCTTCTTGTTCCCCTTGATTACTTAATTGTATGCTAGGAACGTATGATAGACCTGTTGAAACTGGACAACTGTGGTTGCATGTGTCCTTGATATACTTGCATTGCTCAGACCGCTGTGAGTGACAGTTGCATTACTTACTTGCATATGTTTCGGTACTTATTGGTGATTGTTACTGACTTGTATGGAAACATCTGCTGCTGCTTGCTCCTTGATTACTTAATTGTATGCTAGGAACGTATGACAGACACTGCTGAAACTGGACAACTGTTGTTGCATGTTCCTTGATTACTTGCATTTCTCAGGACCGCTGTGAGTGACAGATTGCATTACTTACTTGCATATGTTTCGCTACTTATCGGTGATTGTTACTGACGTGTATGGAAACACCTGCTGCTGCTTGTTCCTTGATTACTTAATTGTATGCTAGGAACGTATGATAGACACTGCTGAAACTAGACAACTGTTGTTGCTTGTTCCTTGATTACATGCATTGCTCAGGACCGCTGTGAGTGACAGATTGCATTACTTACTTGCATATGTTTGGGTACTTATTGGTGATTGTTACTGACTTGTATGGAAACATCTGCTGCTGCTTGCTCCTTGATTACTTAATTGTTTGCTAGGAACGTATGATAGACACTGCTGAAACTGGACAACTATTGTTGCATGTTCCTTGATTACTTGCATTGCTCAGGACCGCTGTGAGTGACAGATTGCATTACTTACTTGCATATGTTTCGGTACTTATTGGTGATTGTTACTGACTTGTATGGAACCATCTGCTGCTGCTTGCTCCTTGATTACTTAATTGTATGCTAGGAACGTATGACAGACACTGTTGAAACTGGACAACTGTTGTTGCATGTTCCTTGATTACTTGCATTTCTCAGGACCGCTGTGAGTGACAGATTGCATTACTTACTTGCATATGTTTCGCTACTTATCGGTGATTGTTAATGACGTGTATGGAAACACCTGCTGCTGCTTGTTCCTTGATTACTAAATTCAATGCTAGGAACGTATGATAGACACTGCTGAAACTAGACAACTGTTGTTGCTTGTTCCTTGATTACATGCATTGCTCAGGAACGCTGTGAGTGACAGATTGCATTACTTACTTGCATATGTTTGGGTACTTATTGGTGATATTTACTGACTTGTATGGAAACATCTGCTGCTGATTGCTCCTTGATTACTTAATTGTTTGCTAGGAACGTATGATAGACACTGCTGAAACTGGACAACTATTGTTGCATGTTCCTTGATTACTTGCATTGCTCAGGACCGCTGTGAGTGACAGATTGCATTACTTACTTGCATATGTTTGGGTACTTATTGGTGATTGTTACTGACTTGTATGGAAACATGTAACGGCCCGAAATTTATTAATTATATATTTCAGCATCGGACTTTGATTAATAAAACAAATTTTATCCAATTATTAGTAAATAGCTGATAATGTGAATCTGAAATAATTAATTATATTAAGTTATAATTAATTATGATGAGTTACCCAAAAAATTTAGTTGAAAGTAAGATAATAATTAAAATTCAGCTAAATGATAATTTAATGACTGAAAATAGCGAAACTGACTAAAATGAGTTAAAATTTACTAAAAGACAATCGTTGCAGATCTAGACCTTCCTTGCTAATATTTGTATCTGAAATGCAAATCGGAGCAATTGGGAATAAAGTTGGACAATTACGGAAAATTCAGTAGAATATCTGATTTTCCCTATTTCCCTATAAATAGGAGTTATACTCCTCACTTTTTGAAGTTTAGAAAGTTTACCCTTCTCTCTCTCTCTCTTCACTCTCCTCCTTCTCTCTAGCTTTTCTTGAAATCGAACCGTTGGATTCTCGTGTTACTTACGCCATTGGATAGAGATCGTCGAGTTCTTCGCGAATCTACCATCTCGTGTTTGATTTCGTCCGAATTCGAGGTAAGATCGACCGTTTTTCTGACTTTTGGCTCGGTTTTGAGAGCATTTTCGAATCTGTTCTTCTTTCCTTCATTAGAAGTTGATTTGCCCTCGTTTAGGACCTGTACTTGCGTGGAAATCATCCATAAACGAAGGCTATAGCTTGGACGAAGGTTAGTGACTAATTTTCCCTCATTTTTGGCTCATTTTCGTAGTTAAAAATCTGGAAAGTTGATGAACATGCAAGAGCAGATTCGAGACATTCAAATAGGTGTTGAATTCGAATCTAATCTAGTAGACTCGAATTGTGCATGTTCGAATCTAATGGTTCGAGTCTAATGATCCCTTAGAATCTAATATAGCCCTTCGAATCTACTTGCCATTCGATTCTAGGTCTCATGTTCGAATCTAGCATGTGCTACCTTCGAATCTATTGTCCATTCGAGTCTATGTCTATTATTCGAATCTAGCATGTGCTACCTTCGAATCTATTGTCCATTCGAGTCTATGTCTATTATTCGAATCTAGCATGTGCTACCTTCGAATCTATTGTCCATTCGAGTCTATAGATTCGAAATGGCTATGGCTAATTCGAATCTGTTGTTGTTGTTGTTCCAAGTCTAAGGTTAATTCCTAAATCAGATTAGGTGATTAAACAACCTATTGTATTAAAGGTACCACTTAATATTGAATGGACTCTTAGTGAATGAATGTCATGATTCACCTAGTTAGTAATATGATTGGCCTCGTTGCAAGGCCACATATATGTGTAATTGGGTATCATATTGATCTGTTAAGAATAAGACTCACTTTGGGACAATAGGAACTACCTCAGACTCGATAATCAGAATTGACAATGACCTGAATAAATAATTAGGGTTATATAGATTATGACTCAGACTTGAAACTGAAATGCAGGAACCCGTCGTCTTGACAGAGTAATCTGAACTGCTTAACTCGTTAAGCATTATCTGACTTCGGACCACTGTGAGTGACAGATTTCATTAATTACTTACATATATTTTGATACTTATTGGTGAATGTACTGACTGTATGGAAACTACTGATTGATTGCTGCATGTTTCTTTAATACTATATTGTATCATAGAAATGTATGTTGCCATTACTGAACTAGACATTTGAAATGCCTTGATTGCATGTTCACTTTTACATTTTATGTAAATACGCATCATGCTTACTGCTTACTTGACTGTTTATATACTTGCCGTTGCATATTGCATCATCCGACCGGACCGAATGTGAGATCTCCATTCACAGGAGGGAATTCTGCAGATTCCTTTCCTATCTGACTTGTTTCCATACACTTCCCGTAGGGCTTCGGCCGTACATATGGGAATACTGACCGGGTTGTCTCCCAACCTAATTACCGTCTCTGACGTGTTGACCGACAGGATCTGATAGTATGTTATATATGTGTGTGGTATTTAGTGGAACTCTGTTAACTCACTAAGCTTTGTAGCTTACTCTGTCATGACAACTCCTTTTCAGGAAAAGCTGATAAAGGCAAGATCATAGCAGGTAGTTCATCCCAGGCTAAGTGAATCTGGATTTTGATGAATAGCAGACCTTGGACTTTTGATGATGCCTATTTTGTAAAGACGATGCGGTCTCGGGTAGCTTGTTCAGTCTTCCGCACTCTGATTGAAGATTTAGAAGCTAGTTAGACCACCATTTGATCTTTAAATTATTGTTGTAATTAAGTATTTTGCTGATGGGCCTGTGGTATCAAACAATTAATGTTATTTATGAAATGAAATATTATGACGTGTATTGTTTGTGGAAAATTGGATGTTACAAAGTTGGTATCAGAGCAGCGGTTTAATCATCGGATTGGCCACCCGATACTTAAACTACTGGTATGATATGGACTATGTGACTCTGAATTCCCGAACAAGTCGCCGAGGCCTAGGGTAATCTAATTAGTAAAGGACTACCCGCACAACTTGACCTAAGATAGGCAAATGATGACTGATAGGATGGGGAAGGGATTGACTACTCGATACTGACTTGACCTTGATCTGACTTTGACTTGACTTTGTATCTGCCTGATTGACTGACTGCCTTCATATCTATGAATTTAGATATGCTTATCTGATGTAGGATTTATGACTTGAATTGTGCTTATTGAATCAGGAAATAATAGCTATTTCCTTTATATTTTCAGCCAATGGCTGATAAGAATCCGACTGATGCCGGTTCCTCAAGGGTTGATAAAGCTGCTGATGCTGCAGCTGATCAACACAAAGAATCTGTTCACGTAGAGGACTTAGGCACTGACCCTGAGAACACTGCTAATGACTCAAGCAGTACTGCCACACCTGTGCCTCCCCAGCAGGCTCAATTGATTGACCTCGTTCATAAGTTGAATGAGGATAACCGTAGGCAAATGCAGCTTATGATGGATAGGAACCGACTGCAGACTGATATGACAGTTGAAGACAGATTTAGGGAGATTAAGGATCTGTTGACCAAGGGTAAAGCAGTGATGCAGACTGATGAAGTTAACCAGCGTGAAATGGAATTTAAGCGCCGTGAAGAAGAACTTAGGTTGCGGGAACTTAAGTTACAAGAATTAGAACTGAAGCATAAGGAAGAAATGTTAGCAAAGCCAAAGAAAGACAGGAAGAGGAAGCATAGGCATGTGTCCTCTGATGAAAGTGAGACTGACTCTTCTGACCATCACGTTAAGGTAGGACGTGAGTGTACGTTTGTTGATTTCAAAAAGTGTGGAGCTCGTACGTTTGCGGGGTCATCTGATCCCGTTAAGGCTATGGACTGGGTCGCGAATGTGGAGAAAGCGTTCAAACTCTCCAAGTGTAATGAGGAAGACAAGGTGACGTTTGCAACAGGAATGTTGGAAGATGGAGCTGGCCGTTGGTGGAAGTCGATTACGAATCCCATGTCTGAAGCAATGGAGAAATCCATTACTTGGGAACAATTTAAGATTCATTTGAAGGAGAAATACTGCCCCCAGGATGTTAAGCGCCAGATGGAGAAAACCCTGCTATCATTTCAGCAAGGTACAAAGTCCGTAACAGATTATGAGTTGGAATTTACCAGGCTCTCGCTATTATCTGATCACCCTGTTGATACCGACGAAAGGAGAAGGGATTTGTTTGTGGATGGTCTGGATCGAGAAATCCGGAAGTTTGTGAAGTCCGGCAGACCGAAAAGTTATATTGAGGCAGTGGAGATTGCTAGGGTAGGTGAGCTTGAAATCTATCCTGAGCGCGCATGTCGTTTCATTGCCAAATCTAATAAGAAGGAGAAATCTGAGAAAGCTGAAAGGAAGTATGAAAGTTCGAAGAAGGGAGATAAGCAGTCTTCCAAGAAAGCAAAGTCATATGTTGTGACCTCGGCGCCAAAGCCTGCTTGTCCTCGCTGCAAGCAGATTCATGAAGGAAAGTGCGATCCTGCATTCGTTAAGTGCTATTGCTGTAGGCAGAATGGTCACGACCGATCGGAATGTCCCAAGCGCAGTGAAGCTTGCCGAAACTGCATTACGTTGGGGCACCATGCTAAAGACTGTACCCGACCCCTATTTGTTCCACCGCCTGCATCTTCACCTCAGCAATCAGTCAAGGGTTCCTCTGCTCCGAGAAATCAACCGAGAGCCTTCCAGATGACAGCCGAAGAGGCAAAAGAGACTGCTGATGTCGTCACTGGTACATTTCTTGTTAATGATATGCCTGCTTTGATCCTATTTGACTCTGGCTCTAATCTGTCGTATGTGTCTGAAAAGTTTGCTAAACAGTTTGATTTTGCCCCTGAAATGTTGCCTGTGCCCTTAGACATAGAAACTGCTAGCTCGAAATTTGTGACTGTGAATAAAGTCTTTCGTTCCTGTAAGCTAGTGATTGACGACTTCTCCTCGGACGTTGACCTGATACCGATGTGGATTAGGGAGTTCGATGTTATTATAGGAATGGACTGGCTAATGATGAGAAATGCTGAAATCCTTTGTGCAAAAAGGATAATTAGAATTAGAACCCCCGAAGGAAATGAACGTTATGTTTATGGCGATAGAAAGACTCGAGATTTAGGTCTCATCTCTGTACTGAAAGCCCGAAAGTGCCTAACCAAAGGTTGTTCCGCCTATTTAGCATATGCCATAGATGCTAGAGAAGCTAAAAAGACCGTGTCCGATGTTCCTGTAGTTCGAGATTTCCCTGACGTGTTCCCGGATGACATCTCTGGTTTGCCACCAGATCGTCAAATCGAATTCCATATTGACCTTGTACCGGGTGCTGCTCCTATCGCGAAAGCCCCTTACCGTCTTGCTCCGAATGAAATGAAGGAAATGATGAGTCAGTTGCAGGAATTACTGGAAAAAAGGGTTTATTCGTCCGAGTACTTCTCCTTGGGGTGCTCCGGTTCTTTTCGTTAAGAAGAAGGATGGTACCTTTCGCATGTGTATAGATTATCGGGAGCTGAATAAAGTAACAATCAAGAACCGATACCCTCTGCCAAGAATTGACGACTTGTTTGATCAACTGCAAGGGGCTAGCTACTTCTCAAAGATCGATCTCCGATCTGGTTACCATCAACTCAAAGTATTTGAGTCTGACGTACCGAAGACTGCTTTTCGTACTCGTTACGGCCATTTTGAGTTTCTAGTAATGCCGTTCGGTCTCACAAATGCCCCGGCTGCATTTATGGACCTTATGAATAGAGTATGTAGTCCAATGCTGGATAAATCAGTGATAGTCTTCATTGATGACATCTTGATTTACTCTAAGTCTGAATCTGACCATGCGATGCATTTGTGAGAATTGCTAGAATTGTTACGAAAGGAGCGACTCTACGCAAAATTCTCCAAATGTGAATTCTGGTTACGCCAGGTACAATTTTTAGGACATATTATCTCGGGTGAGGGGATAGCCGTAGATCCATCAAAGGTTGATGCGGTTCAGAAGTGGGAAGCGCCGAAAAATGTATCTGAAGTTCGAAGTTTCTTGGGTTTAGCGGGCTATTACCGAAGATTTATCCGTGATTTCTCCAAGATTGCGGTGCCTTTAACCTGTCTGGCGAAAAAGGAAGCTAAGTTTGAATGGAATGAATCACAAGATCGAGCTTTTGAGACCCTGAAGCGTAAGCTAATTGAAGCACCGATTTTGGCTTTACCCGAGGGAAATGATGATTTTGTAGTTTATAGTGATGCTTCAAGGGTGGGATTAGGCTGTGTACTGATGCAAAGGGATAAAGTAATTGCCTACGCATCAAGGCAGCTAAAGACGCACGAGAAGAATTATCCGACGCATGACTTGGAGCTTGCAGCCGTGACTTTCGCACTGAAGATTTGGCGGCATTATCTGTATGGGACTAGATGCAAGTTATATACCGATCACAAAAGTTTGAAGTATATATTTGACCAGAAAGAGCTGAATATGCGACAAAGGCGATCTATGGAATTGATAAAAGACTATGACTGTGAGATCCTTTACCATCCTGGTAAAGCAAACATTGTAGCAGATGCCCTAAGCCGCAAAACCGGACAAGACCATTATTCCCGATGTTATGCCTTGACTCCTGTTGTATTGGAGTCTGCTTTGTCTGAATCGATTATTGCCGCTCAAACCGAAGCCATTCGGGATGAGAACTTGAAATCTGAACGCATGATTACTTATGTGACCCAGCTGACTCTTGATAATCGTGGTCTTAGACGGTTTTTGGATAGAATATGGGTTCCCAGACTAGGAGGTATTCGGGATCGAATTCTGTCAGAAGCTCATATGTCGAAATTCTCGATACACCCTGGTTCTACCAAAATGTATCAAGATTTGAGGACGGAATATTGGTGGCCTGGCATGAAGAAGGACGTGGGGCGATATGTAGAAAATTGCATGACCTGCTTACAAGTCAAATCTGAACATCAGAAGCCGTATGGGGAACTACAACCATTGCCAATCCCGGAATGGAAGTGGGACCACATAACCATGGACTTCGTGACGAAGCTGCCAAGGACAAAGCGGAATCATGACTCTATATGGGTAATAGTGGATCGACTTACTAAGTCAGCCCATTTTCTACCCATACGAGAAGATGAACGCCTCGAAAAGTTAGCTGAATTGTATATAAAAGAAATTGTGACTAGACATGGTGTGCCATTGTCTATAGTATCTGACCGTGACAGTAGATTTACTTCACGTTTTTGGAAGGCTTTTCAGACTGGATTAGGAACTGAACTTAAGATGAGCACCGCTTATCATCCAGAAACCGATGGGCAAAGCGAGAGGACAATTTTGACCCTAGAAGATATGTTACGGGCCTGTGTGATTGATCTCGGTGGAAGTTGGGACACTCACTTGCCGTTTGTGGAGTTTGCATATAATAATAGTTATCACTCGACTATTGGTATGCCTCCATATCAGCTTTTGTACGGACGTCGATGCAGAACTCCAACCTGTTGGAGGGAAACAGGTGAACGCCCGATCTCTGGACCAGCAATTCTGCAAGAAGCCCATGATCAGCTACAACTGATTCGGCAGCGGATACAGACTTCTCAGGACAGACAAAAGAAGTATCA
>JAANYP010000046.1:0-43787 GCA_020465985.1 Centrapalus pauciflorus
GAATCAGATATGTTCATGTCCATCAAACGAAGCCAAAAGATTCAGATGATCTTCAGCCGATTCAGATTCAGATGATCTTCAGCCGATTGTGCACTCATAGGAGTCTTTGTGTAGTGTTGAGAAGTGGATGCTGAATGAGTCGGTTTTTCTTCCGGCTTAGAATACCCTAAGAATGTCCGACTACTAGTTTCGTCTGACTCAAATGGGATGGGCTCTGCTCCCGTGAAAATGTTGTAGCTGACTTCAGTGCACTTGCGATTGACGGTTTTGTCTTTCCAAAATACATTTCTGGATCTTGGACTTGATCATATTCTCGTTCCTTCTTTTGTAACTGAAAGTTGTAAGCCCTCAGCGTCCCTATAACTTCTTCTGGAGTGAGAGTCTCAAATTTTTCTTCATCATGCTTGATCTGTGCTGTGTACATTTCCCACTTCGCATGTAAAGCACCAAGAAGCTTCTCTATCTTCTCAGTCTCTCGATAATCAACATCGTGATTATCCAGCTTTGTCAGCAGATGGATAGAAACTTGTAATAGTCTCATCCAGCTTTTCAGTTTTCAATACTTTAAAATTGGCGAACTGCTGTTTCAGTATTTCGGTCCTTCCCTTGCGAACCCTCAGATTTCCCTTTGTAACACCCCGACTCCCGAGCAAGTACGTGTAATTATTTTATTGAGTATTGTGTTGGTCCAATTGCGTCCCGTATAATGGATTATACGTGTCGGGACGGGGATTATGTGGATTCGGGATAAAATTTAGTGGATAAATTATAAATATGGATTCACGAGATTAAATGGGATTTAATGATATACATAGTGGATTTTTAGTATTGGGGTCGGGTATCGGTGTCGAACCCGCGTTATAACGGGATCAGTATATGTACGTACATGTGTATAACGTGCATTCTTTGTCTTCCTTTTTGTGCAAATCAGTGAAGTAAGTGTGTGTTTGTGTAAACTCTTGCTGCTGAAGTTTGATTTGAAGCCAAAACAAGATATTGAAGTGTTGCAAATCAATTAATAGCTTCCATAGGTGTGTTCTTGAAGTCTTAAGGTAAGGGACCTTTGAATTGACCTTGAATTTATGTGTTAATTGTTATGGGATTGTGGGAAATGGTTTCTGTATGATTTAGAAGTGTTTTGGGACGATCTTTGCGATCTGTTATGGGTAAAATCGATTTTGGGGTTGAAATCTCCATGGAAAGAAGCTGAAAAAGGAAGAAGATGAGTCTGACCGCGAGCGCGGCCGTGATCAGATGAGCGCGACCATGATCAGGAGTGCGGCCATGATCAGATGAGCGCGGCCGTGATCGGGAGCGCGGCCGTGATCGGGAGCGCGGCCGTGATCGGGAGCGCGGCCGTGATCATGAGCGCGCCCGTGATCAGGAGCGCGCCCGTGATCAGGAGTGCGGCCATGATCAGATGAGCGCGGCCGTGATCGGGAGCGCGGCCGTGATCAGATGAGCGCGCCCGTGATCAGGAGCGCGACCGTGATCAGATGAGCGCGACCATGATCAGGGCTGTTTTGGGCAGATTAGGTTTTTAGACCCCGGGAACCTATTTGGGTTGCTTTTTGAGGGTTTTATCTATTGAATTAATGGTTATTGGGCATTTTGGGCTTATCTGTTAAGCCGGGATTAACCTGGGAAGGTTCGTTGTGTGTACAGGGATTGTCAGAGAACGTTTCGGGCCGGGTTCGGATCAGCGAATTAGAGATATTGTGCAGGGTGATCCAGGTGAGTACACGAGTTCTTTTCAAAGGGCCTATATATATCGAGTCATAATATGTGTATATATTATTGTTGTGATTGTGTTGGGCACTGCGAGCTGCCCCTCAGGTATGGTCCTTCTTTCTTTATATGTGTTATATGTATGAGATCCATTATAGGGTATTGCGATGAGTTATCGCGAGGGCGGGTAGCTCTATTTAATCCTGTGTAGGTTTCCCATATATATATATGCGGCCGTCATTCCTGTTAGCCTCCATGGGCGTGGCATGGCTCCAGGGGGGAGGGATTCACCAATTGAGATGAGAATCTCTTTCTGTATTGGATCTCTAGGGTCTCTGATTAGAGGCCGGTTGGCATCTGTTATGCCATATAGTGTACGACTGCCATGTGACATGCGATATGTGCTTATGTGAATTGTGCAGTGTCTAACCCTTGTGTACTCACGAGCTGCGAAGCTTACGTATTCGAGTCTGATGTGTGTATAAGGGGAACCGAAGATAGGACCGCCAACTCCTCAGCGAAGATAGGAGCGTGACTTGCTGTTGCCGAGAGATCCCGCATTTTTTCATATGTATGTGTTCCTTATACTGTTGGGAAAACTATGGGTCAGCTATACCGGGTTTGTCTGTGGATATTGGGATCTGGGTCGGGTTTTGTATGTTGGGTTGGCTTCTAGACATTTTGGTTAATGTGTGTAAAAATGTTTTAATTAATCAGTGTTTGTGTAAACCTTGACATTGTGATATGGATATTATATGCGTTAATGTCACCTGTGTATTGTAAATGACGTGGTTTTTAGCTGGGTTTAGAGGGTGTTACATGTATGGTATCAGAGCTTGTGGTTTTAGTAATGGGCATCGGGGGATGCTTGAGCTTAGACCGTGTTCAGATTCTTGGGGAGTATTCCGGTGATGGATACTAGAGGATTTAATTATCCTGGCTTAGTGTATAACGCTGGGAGACTTGTCCTTGTGCTTAATTGTCTTGTTTTGTGCAGATCAGTATGACAGATCAGGGAGAGGGTTCTGGCGCGGGTAAGCCGTCGGGTGATGAGTATATCTGCAAATCAGAGCTGCTTGAGTTTCTTACAGAGTTTTATAGACAGCAGAGAGAGAAGGAGAGAGAACAGGGACATGATATGGGACCACGTGCTAGGGGTGGTCAGGATACAGGTGCGGGTGCCTCTTCGTCTACGTCACAGCGAGGGGGTTCGTTTAAGGATTTCATGATTGGGAATCCTCCAGAGTTTAGGGGTGGGGGTGAGCCAGGGATGGCGTTATTGTGGGAGCGCGAGATCGAGTCCGCGTTTCGGGTTGCTCATGTTGACCCGAAGGACATGGTTGGGTATGCCACATATCAGTTGAGGGGTGGGGCCTCACAGTGGTGGAGATCGATTGAGTCATCTATGTCTGATTCTCGTGCATATGCGATGTCTTGGGCCCAGTTTAAGGCCATGTTTGAGATTCAGTATGCGCCCCATGACGAGCAGAGAGAGATGGAGCGTCGTTTCCTCCATCTACAGCAGTGGGATCTGTCCGTGCAGCAGTATGTGGATCGCTTTAATGAATACTCTCAATTCGCGTCGCAACATGTAGATACAGAGAGGCGCAAGGACGATGCTTTTGTTGACGGCCTGAGACCGGATATCAGTGAGTTTGTGGGACAGCAAGAGACATCATCTTCCGCCAGAGTGCTAGAGTTAGCTCGCATGAGAGAGCGAGAGATCGAGAGGCCGCGGGAGCAGCCGCCCACCCAGAGACAGCGTACAGGGGCCTCCGATGAGTCCAGTTACTGGCATGAGCCGAGGGACCAGCAGCCCGAGCAGGGCCATCATCAGGAGCAGAGTACAGGTTCGCGTAGAGACAGGAGTAGAGACAGAGGCAGAGATAGACGCCGAGATGACAGATCCAGAGGCCAGGGTCAGAGAGACAGCCATGCGGCCAGTCAGAGCAGTCTTGGGCAGGGGTCCCGGGCATCAGGGTGCAGAGCTAACAGTTCATCCGGGGAGCGAGATTGTCCGATATGCCACCGCAGGCATGCCGGGCCATGTGCTAGTGATCAGTTTTTATGTTTCAGATGTGGTCAGTTCGGCCACACAGCTACAGCATGCACAGCCCCTGAGGCATTATGCTTCCGATGTGGGAAGCCAGGCTACCGCATGCGATATTGTCCAAAGGCAGCACCAGCCGTACCGGGGGCGAGCACGAGCGGTGCTAGAGCAGAGCCTTCTTCTTCGACTTCTCGCAGGGATGCAGCCCCGAGAGCCAGTGGTCGAGTCTTCCAGTCCACAGCTGAGGAGGCCAGAGATGCTCCAGATGTTGCTACGGGTACGTACGTTCTGAATGGCTTGCGTGCGCGAGTCTTATTTGATTCTAGAGCCGATCGCTCATATGTGTCAGTGTCCTTCTATGCTTATTTTACTGTTGCTCCTACTGTGTTGTCTGTGCCATTGATTGTCGAGTGGGTAGACGGTAGTACCGCGCTAGTGAGTCGTGTTTATCGAGAGTGTGTACTTGAGATCGATACTCACCTATTCCTGATCGATTTACTGCTTATTGAGATCAGCAGCTTCCATGTGATTGTCGGTATGTACTGGATGACAGCCCGTCAGACAGACATTCTTTGTGCTAAGAAGATGATCAGGATACCGATTTTTGAGACCGAGGTCGTGACAGTTTATGGGAAGAGGCGAAAGGGCGAGATAGGGATTATCTCGATGGTTAGAGGCCAGAGATACGTGACGAAAGGTTGCGACACCTTCCTGGCTTATGTGATTGACGCCCAGAAAGAGAAGACGAAAGTAGGGGATGTACCTGTAGTGCGAGACTACCCTGAGGGATTCCGAGATGAGTTACCTGGGCTACCGCCAGATCGCCAGGAAGAGTTCCGGATCGACCTTATCCCTGGAACGGTGCCGATTGCGAAGACGCCTTATAGGCTGGCACCCACTGAGATGCGAGAGATGATGACTCAGCTTCAAGAGTTGCTGGAGAGGGGATTTATCCGTCCGAGCTCATCGCCGTGGGGAGCACCGGTGTTGTTTGTGAAGAAGAAAGACCGTATCATGCGAATGTGTATCGATTATCGAGAGCTGAATAAAGTGAAAGTGAAGAATAGATATCCACTTCCGCGAATTGATGATTAATTCGATCAACTACAAGGATGTAGCTTCTTTTCGAAGATTGATTTACGATCTGGATATCATCAGCTGAAGGTTAGGGAAGAGGATGTGCCCAAGACAGCCTTCAGGACACGCAATGGACACTATGAGTTCTTATTCATGCCATTCGGACTGACTAACGCACCCGCAACCTTCATGGATTTGATAAACAGGGTGTGTAGAGCCATGTTGGATCGATATGTGATCGTGTTCATAGACGACATATTGATTTATTCGAGGAGCGCTGAGGAGCATGAGCAGCACTTGAGGGAGGTCCTGAGCGTGCTGCAGAGAGAGAGACTCTATGCGAAGTTTTCGAAGTGCGAGTTTTGGCTCCGAGAGGTGCAGTTCTTGGGCCATGTTGTGAGTAGCGAGGGCATTAAAGTGGATCCCGCGAAGATTGAGGCTGTGATGAGTTGGGAGCAGCCTAAGACCGTGCCAGAGATTCGTAGTTTTCTGGGATTAGCATGCTACCACCGACGGTTCATTCAGAATTTTTCACGGATAGCCATGTCGTTGACAAGACTGACACGGCAAGGCGTACCATTCGAGTGGAATGACGAGCAGGAGACCGCCTTTGCTGAGTTGAGAGCTCGATTGTGCCAGGCGCCGGTGTTGGCTTTGCCCGAGGGTACGGATGATTTTGCTGTGTACTGTGATGCATCATGGACAGGGCTGGGTTGTGTGTTGATGCAGCGAGCCAAGGTGATTGCCTACGCTTTGAGACAGCTGAAGACATATGAAAAGTACCATACGGTCCTTGATCTTGAGTTGGATGCCATAGTCTTTGCGTTAAAGATATGGCGACATTATCTATATGGGTCCCAGTTTGTGGTTTATACTGATCACAAAAGCCTCCAGTATCTTTTCAGTCATAAGGAATTGAACATGCGACAGAGACGTAGTTTAGAGCTCCTAAAAGACTATAACTGTGAGATACAGTATCACCCTGGGAAGGCGAACGTTGTAGCTGACGCCTTGAGCCGTAAGGCGTGTGTTCAGATGATTACTTCCCGAGCTGTGAGACTCGAGATCACCTCTACCCTGACTGACAGTCTGAGATTGGCACAGATAGAGGATCTGCGGGAGCAGAATGTGAAGAAAGAGAGGCTGGTGGTGCAGTCAGATTCATTGGTCAGGGATGACCGAGGGATATATACGCTGAGAGGCAGAGTTTGGGTTCCCAAAGTCGGGAACTTGCGACAGTTGATCCTTGATGAGACGCATAAGTCGAGGTTGTCTATTCATCCTGGGAGCACCAAGATGTGCCGAGATCTCCGAGAATTCTAGTGGTGGCCGGATATGAAAGGGATGTGGGTCGTTATATCGAGCAGTGTATGACATGTTTGCGGGTCAAAAGTGAGCACCAGAAACCGCACGGCCGTCTACAGCCACTGGAGATTCCTGAGTGGAAGTGGTACCACATCACGATGGATTTCATCGTCTGACTTCCTCGTACTGTGCGTGGGAACGACATGATTTGGGTCATAGTGGACCGGTTGATTAAAGTGCGCACTTTCTTGCGGTTCGGGGTACGATCACGATGGATCAGCTAGCGCGGCTGTATATTGATGAGGTGTTGTCGCGCCATGGGATTCCGAAGTCGATTACTTCTGATCGCGATACCCGTTTCACCTCGTGGTTCTGGCAGAGTTTCCAGAGAGAGCTCGGTACCCGGGTTCAGTTGAGTACAGCTTATTGGCCTCAGACAGATTGGCAGACTGAGCGCACCAACCAGACACTCGAGGATATGCTGAGAGCATGCGCCATAGATTTCAGAGGTAGCTGGGATGTGCATCTCCCGTTAGTAGAGTTTGCTTATAGTAATAGCTACCATGCCTCGATCAAGATGGCCCCGTTTGAAGCATTATATGGCCGTAAGTGTCTAACCCCCGTGTGTTGGGGTGAGGTCGGTGAGCGACCGATTAGTGGGCCCGAGCTACTTCAGGATACGAGTGACAAAGTAGCCATGATCCGGGAGCATATGCCTATTGCACAGAGGCGTCAGAAGTGTTATGCTGACCGCCGTACTTTAGAGCTCGAATTCAGTGTTGGGGATCAGGTGTTGCTGAAAGTGTCTCCGTGGAAAGGGGTAATCCGATTCAGGCATCGGGGTACGCTGAGTCCGAGGTATATAGGGTCGTTTGAGATAATTGCCAGGGTCAGAGATCAGGCCTACCGATTGAGATTGCCACCAGAGTTAACCGGTGTACATGATACATTCCACGTGAGTCGTTTGAGAAAGTGTTTAGCGAAAGAGGATCAGTATGTGCCATTGTTTGAGATATCAGTGGACGACCATTTGAGGTATGCTGAACAACCAGAGATGATTACTGATCGCAAGGTGAAGAGGTTGCGCAATAAAGAGATATCATTGGTACTCGTTCAATGGAGACACCATAAGGGTACCAGCGCAACTTAGGAGCCTGAGTCTGAGATGTGGAGTCGCTATCCTTTCCTGTTCCAGAGCCAGAGTTAGATTCCGGGACGGAATCTTTGTAAGGGGGGAGGATTTGTAATACCCCGACTCCCGAGCAGGTACGTGTAATTATCTTATTGACCAATTATTTTATTGACTATTGTGTTGGTCCAATTGCGTCCCGTATAGTGGATTATACGTGTCGGGACGGGGATTACGTGGATTCGGGATATAATTTTAGTGGGTAAATTATAAATATGGATTCAAGAGATTAAATGAGATTTAATGATATACATAGTGGATTTTTAATATTGGGTCGGGTATCGGTGTCGAACTCGCATTATAACGGGATCCGTATATGTACGTATATGTGTATAACGTGTGTTCTTTGTCTTCCTTTGTGTGCAAATCAGTGAAGTAAGTGTGTGTGTGTGTGTGTGTGTAAACTCTTGCTGCTGGAGTTTGATTTGAAGCCAAAACAAGAGATTGAAGTGTTGCAAATCAATTAAAAGCTTCCATAGGTGTGTTCTTGAAGTCTTATGGTAAGGGACCTTTGAATTGACCTTGAATTTATTTGTTAATTGTTATGGGATTGTGGGAATTGGTTTCTGTATGATTTAGAAGTGTTTTGGGATGATCTTTGCGATCTGTTATGGCTAAAATTGATTTTGGGGTTGAAATCTCCATGGATAGAAGCTGAAAAAGGAAGAAGATGAGTCTGACCGCGAGCGCGGCCGTGATCAGATGAGCGCAGCCGTCATCAAGAGGGCGGCCGTGATCAGATGAGCGCGGCCGTGATCGGGAGCGCGACCGTGATCAGATGAGCGCGGCCGTGATCAGGGCGGTTTTGGCCAGATTAGGTTTTTAGTCCTCGGGAACCTATTTGGTTGCTTTTTGAGGGTTTTATCCATTGAATTAATGATTATTGGGCATTTTGGGCTTATCTGTTAAGCCGGGATTAACCTGGGAAAGGTTCGTTGTGTGTACAGGGATTGTCAGAGATCGTTTCGGGCCGGGTTCGGATCAACGAATTAGAGATATTGTGCGGGGGTGATCCAGGTGAGTACACGAGTTCTTTTCAAAGGGCCTACATTTATGGAGTCATAATATGTGTATATATTATTGTTGTGATTGTGTTGGGCACTGCGAGCTGCCCCTCAGGTATGGTCCTTCTTTCTTTATATGTGTTATATGTATGAGATCGATTATAGGGTATTGCGATGAGTTTTCGCGAGAGCGGGTAGCTCTATTTAATCCTGTGTAGGGTTCCCATATATATATATATATATATATATATATATATATATATATATATATATATATATATATATATATATATATATATATATATATATATATATATATATATATATATATATATATATACTCCTTGATAAAGCATTTAGCTTAAGGTCTTAAAAACAAATTTTTTTGCATGATGTACAATTGATTAAAGCATGGTGACTGAATGTTAAGAGGTACTACTTAAATAAGCTTAATGTACAACTCATTGGTGCTTTGAAAGCATTTGAAAAATACAAAACGGATGCATCGTCAGAATAACTACATTTGCCTGGGAAACTGATGTACCATTGGGAATATACAAACTCTTTGTCTTCTGCAGCGCTCTTTGTCTTCTGTAGCGTGCCATTTGCCTCCCAAAAAAACGCCTTTCCATTTAACTCTCTCCCTCCATCTCTTGCTCAGTCGCCGGTCGCTCAAAACCAGTTCCCTCGCTTGCATGGAAAACCATCACACCATTGAATTCTGGTGAGTTTTAATCAACATCTGATTGTGTGTTGATCGTTTCGGTTTTGAGGTTTTATGTAGATTTTCATGTGTTATTGGTTCTGAGTTTCAAAAATCAATCTACGTAGGACATTATGTAGACGGGGAAGCGAGTCACCGTCGAAGAACAACCTATGTAGGGTTACGAGTTTTGTCAGACGACATTTAGGAAGGGAGGGGGATGTGGATTTCGTCGATCTGAACACAAACGGAACCACAAAGGAACATATTCGGACATTGTTTTTTATGTATGTCCTTCTATCGAATCGCTGCTGTCAATCTATTTAAGAAATCTGGAACAGCGGTTTGTTCTTTGATATCAGATCTGCAGTCAATCAATTTCAGGTTTGCTCTTGATTTCAGTTTATATGTAGATCATTTGATGTGTCAAACCAGAAAACCTAGGTCATTGTGTTGCTTCTGCTGGCAACTTCTACCAAGAATTTGACCTCACTTGGGATGACCGTTCGGCCAAGATTTTCAATGGCGGCCAACTTTTGTCACACTCTTTGGATAAAATTTCTGGGTCAGGGTTTAAGTCCAAAAAAGAGTATTTGTTTGGGAGGATTGATATGCAGCTGAAGCTTGTTACATGCAACTATGTTGGAACTGTAACTCCTTATTATGTATGTTTTTTTTTTTTCTCATTTTCTAAATGGTTATGGGTTCAATTCTCGTTTCATACACCAGCTAGGATAAATAGGTGGTAACGTAAGTTGCTTTTCGAAAAGATTTTTTAGCAAAATGAGCTTGAAAATTATATAGGTAGTGCTTGAGATATTGACAAGAGAAGGATTTTGATATCCCTTAACAACAGAGTTTTAATCAAAGCGAGCAATGCTTTTCAGTTTTTTTTATTTGTTTTTCTGTTTTTCTATATTACCATTTCCATGAACGTGTTTGTTTTTTTCTTTACATTCATGGGGTTTCTGAAGGTTTTACTTGATCTCAGTATCAAATTTGATGAATGTTGGTTTGTGACAACTGAGAAAAGTATGGGCTTGTGGCTTTGTACTAATAGTGGCAAGCAAGAAAAACTTACTTTAGTCCATAATTTAAGGGATTAAACATGTCAGTGTTGTGTTTGAGGTGCTGGTGATTGCAGTAGGTACGGGATACGGGATTCATTAAATGACGGACGAAGGAGTAACAAAATAGATCTATGCTTCGTATGGGATGGTCAACATGGTCCAATTATTTTGGTGACATGTTTATAAGGAAATGGTTATTTGTATAATAGTTTCCTTTATTTTTATTTTTAAAAAGGTTATTGATTTTTATTTAGTTTTGTTTCATAGTTATTGCTATTTGTAAGTTAAGCATTGTTCATTTGCCACATACCTTTATCTTTACTACTTTGTAATGCATATAGATCAATGATCTTAAACACAATTTTTTATGTATCAGATACAACTTATTTATGCCCATTCTTGAAATTTAAGACAATAGGTACAAGTTTAGATACGTACAAGTGAGTATTGCATGGAAAGAAAGAGTCAAACATTGAAAACATAAATGTTTGGATTCTGGAAATTCATATAAGCTTCAATTAATCTCAATTTCATCAAAATTAGACAACATTTAGTGTTGTAAACTTGAAATAAAGCACATGCATGTTATTGTTATATGTTCAATTGTTTATATAAACATTTTGAGAGTTTAATTTAAAATATGAAATCAAAAGTATGAGATTCATGAATACAAAATGTTGTTGTCCATGTTTCTTTCGGTTTTAAGACTAAAAGAAGGCCAAGAATGGCCAATTGGCCTTCGGACTTAATTATATAAATGTATTGAATGTTTGTGTGATCATTTATATACATAAATTGCCCACAATCCATCTAATATTGCTGCTGAAATTGAATTAAAACAGAAAGAAACAAGGCTGGAAGGTGCTGTGCATAAGTTTTGTATAAAGTAGAGGAACTCTGAGACTTAAAAGTCTTCGAGTGTTGTGTGATAAAATACTCATAGCAACAACACCTTAACTATAAGTTCTAAGTGTTAGTAGGGTAGCATAGCGAATCTGAGATTTATAAAATCTCAGATTTAAGAAATTCACAGAATTATAAAATCTCAGAGTGGGAAAGAAATTCACAGCACTAAATCACAACAAACAGCACCGTAATACATACGTATATTGAATTTCTTACAAGTCGATACTGGACTTGTTTCAATGTTATGATTTACTTGTGGACACCTTACTCATCTTACAATTCTAATTCGTTTCTTTATGGCTGACAGATTTTGGGCTATCCAAGGTTAGCCTCATAAACATCACAGAGGATTTTTCAAGATTATGAAGTCAAATCATAATCAACACCATCTGTGTTTTTTGCCCAATCAACCATCAGGTGCGTGTTTCTCAATTTGCTACAGAATCTAAAAATTTTTTGGACTGTTGCTCTCTTTGTCATCATGACTACTTTTTCTTCATCTTGCATTTTCTTTATAGACTTGGGTTTTTCTATTTTAGAATAGTTCGGCTTGCGATTGTGCTTTCATAATTTTTCTGCTTTTGTGATCAGGTTGATGTGCGTGCTCTTAGTAATTGATATTATGGTTTTCCTGTGTTCATGTAGTACAAGTTGTTATAAATTGAAATAATATGTCCACAACACAAACTCCTTTTTATCATGATTTTTATTGTTAGATTATAGATACAAGGAAAAGGCATTTATTATCTGCAAATCTGTAAGCTTGCTCAATGGCTATGTAATTGGTTTTTCTGTCAGTCATTTTTGGAATCTGGATCTGTGGTGTCGATTTTGTAACACTTAAGTTCTTTCCAATGTAGCAAGAATTAAGGTACTTTTATCTGCATATTGTTTTTCTAATTTCTTGGTGACAATATACATGATGTGAATGTGAGAGTGAGCAGCCCTGGGATAAATGATGTGAATGTGAGATTGAGCTTTCTTCATTGTTGGGATAGTTAGATGATCAATTTCAAAAAATTTGTTCTAACTAAATGGAACATCATTCGGATAACATGAATGCATGTCATCATTAAATTTAATCATCCAGACAAAATCTTATTAAACTAATTTGATCTATTCCAATTCGGTTGGGGTTTAGAGCCAATTTGTCACATACTGAACAATAAACCATTTAAAACCTTCTAGATTTATGGTTTGAAAAATATACATATTAGATGATAAGTTTCAAATGTGAAAATTAAAATGCTAGGTAACAACATTTAGCGGGTTTTGTTTTTTCAGGGAACTTATTTTTGGAAATTTTCAATAAGAAGTACTTTACTGAATTTAACCATTACTGGTCTGGTTTTCTTTGTTTTGAATCAGTTTTATTTGCTTTATTGGTTCGTCTCAAGTATTTTTGCATACCCCGATTTGAACATCATAAATTTTATTTAAGTATGAGTAAATAATTCCTGTATATAATTAGTGATCAATCGTCAAGTACTAGGAATTTTTCTTTTTTTGCGGCTTCTAATCATGCTTTGTGTCTATTTATATGGAGTGAAACTGGTTTTTGGTTTGGTACTGTTATATCATAACGGTTCGGCTACTTTGGTACTGTTTTTAAAAAGGTTAATTTAATGGATCAACGAGCTCCTTGTAATATTTTACATAGGTACTACTAAACAACACTGTAAGAGGGTATTGGTAATTTCATTACTCACTCTCTAAAGCACTTGATGAAATTCAGTTTTGTAGCTGTTCTTTGACTGTGAGTGAATCTTCTTTGATTTTTTTATACACATAATCCCCCTTTGCCTGCGGACTCACATCTTTACATAGGACATTTCTCCTGGTTGGTTATTTGTTTGAAATTTGTTGTATTTATACAAGAAGTTTGACTAAAATGTTAGAAAGCAAAATGATGGACTATGAAATTCAGCTTAAGAAATGATACAGACCTTTTAATGTCAACTTTCTTGAATAAATTTGTTGTGTATGAAATTGCCAGTTCTTGGAAACTTGAATATTTTCAAGATTAGCATTTTATGTTCTTGGTTTTTCAACAACTTCTGACAATTTTGTTAGGGTTGGATGACTTAACTTTGAAAATGTCATGTGGTGAATTCATATACATGAATTTCAGGTGTATCAGCAATCTGTGTGTAATCTGATTTGGCCAAAATCAGGATTATTACAAGTTTTGGATGATTCAGATGATCCAACAACCCAACTGCTGAACAAAGAGGAGGTTCATAGGTGGAGACAAGATGGTGCAAATATTGTTTACAGACACAGAGTGATTAGAGTTGGATATAGAGGTTCATAAGTGAAGACAAGATGGTGCAATTATTGTTTACAGGCAGAGTGATTAGAGTTGGATATAAAGCTGGTTTTTTCATATGTAGTAAGCATGTTTTCGACGTGTTTTGATTGGTGTAATAACTTTTCTGATTTGTGGTTCTTTGTTATATTTATGCTTATGAATGATGATATTGTTTGCTAATGAACCATTTAGATTGATTCCCAGGTGGTTAAATACTTAAATTTTGTTCTTCACTGCCCAGCAGGATTTTATATTCAATATTCATCAATAGAAATGCTAAAAGACTAAATCTGTGTGTGTGTATATTTTATACATGCACCAAGTGTGTGTGAGTGTATACTTTAATTGATACAATGTTTCAATCTAAATTACACTTAAAGAGGATATATATATATAATATATATATATATATATATATATATATATATATATATATATATATATATATATAGAGAGAGAGAGAGAGAGGGAGGTTCAATTGAGAACTTTTATGCATCGAGGTACAAAAGAATCTATATCATCCATTAGATCAAAAAATTGTATGGATTAGATTGATGGCAAAAGGGTAAATAGTTGGACAATTTTATGCATCTTGTGCATTATGAAAACAAACAAGGAAGGACATTTTGGGGAATGTGCATACCTCATTAAATTTAATATTTCAACAAATAATCAAATAATAAATGTTAAATAAATTCAATTGGTACATTTCCAAACTCAACAAAAATTACACAAATTCAAAAAAGATGATGGAGATCGATGCATTTCATCGTTAATCGTGTTTATCTATGCATCGTTTTCAAAAAAGACGCATTTAACAAAAAAAATACACAAATTCATTTATGCATCGTGTTCGTCATTCATATTCTTAATTCATCTATGCATTGTGTTCAACTTGTTCATCATTCATCTATGCATCGTCATTGTTCATCATCCATTTATGCATCATCATTTGTTGTTGTTGATCGTTCATCATCTATGCATCGTCATTGTTCATCTTCCATCTATGCATCATCATTATCCATCGTTCTTCATCCATCTATGCATCGTGTTTTTCATATTTATCATCGGTTGCATCTCTTGTTCATGTTCATCATCATCGTTGTTCATCGTTAATTTTCGTCTTCAAATTATCATCACTATGAAAATTTTGAAGAACACAATTAGAGAGAAAGGGAGAAAGAGAGAGATAGAGAGAAATGGGGAGGAAAATGAGGAATATAGTTAATATGAGATTTTAATTCAAAATGTAACTCCTAATTATCTTTTAATGATATTTAAAAATTAATTAATTTCATATATTTAATTTTCCCAAAATGTTCTTTGTGCACCCTTGTAAGATTATTCGATGCATAAATGTGCCCCGAGGTGGCCCGATGCATAAAAGTTCTCATTTGAACCTCAATCTATATATATATATATATATATATATATATATATATATATATATATATATATATATATATATATATATATATATATATATATATATATATATATATATATATATATATATACATATTGTAATATGCTTGATCATTAATCCTCTGCTATTTATTGAGCAATATATATATTTTTAGATGATCACAACACTGATTATGCATATATTTTATATTTGCTTTTGAAAATATTTTGTTGTTGAGGTTCTTGATAGTAACGAAGCTATTCAAAGTCTTTGGCACCAACAATAAGATTTTTAATTGTTTTAAGTTCAATAATGAAATAACTGTCTTTCGTTGAGGTCAACTAACCCAAAATTTTTTTGAATTGTGTCTTATTATTTTTTATGTTTTATAAAACTTTCACCAATAATTCTCTTCATATAAATTTTTTAATCGCTATGAACATTTTAAGTTTGAAATTATAATGTTATATTATAATAAATGTAATACTGGTTTCACAAAATTTCTTTTTGAATGACTGAATTTAATTTTTTGTCGTTCAAAAAATAGGTCATCAAACAATAAAAGTGTCGCCGCCTCCGCTATGCGCGGGTACACTGCTATATATCTTTACTCCTTTATAATGCATTTAGGTCAAGAGTCTTAAAAACAAGTTGTTTTTGAACATGGTACTACCATTTGATGCATAGTACTGAATTTTAAGAGGTACAAATGTTCTTGCATGATGTACAACATATCTTAACCTTTTAAATTCTGAAACAATACAAACATCTTTACTCCTTTATAATGCATTTAGGTCAAGAGTCTTAAAAACAAGTTTTTTTTTGCACATGGTTCTACCATTTGATGCATAGTACTGAATTTTAAGAGGTACAAATGTTCTTGCATGATGTACAACATATCTTAACCTTTTAAATTCTGAAACAATACATATTTACAAACTGATGTCAAATGGTAGAGTAAAGCTACTTGTATGCTCTTATTTCGTCAATATCATATTTACAAACACTCTACACCAACAGAAGTGATTAATACAACTTAAAGCAACAACCTTTTACTACATAGGATAATATGATTATGATAATTCATCATCATATTATTAGTTTCAAAACACATATCGAAACTCCCCTTAAAGCTATCTTTCGTTAAGGTCAACTAATCCAAAAAAGTTTTGAATTGTGTCTTATTAATTTTTATGTTTTATGAAACTTTCGCCGATAATTCTCTTCATATAATTTTTCTTATCGATATGAACATTTATTAGTTTGAAATACTCAACATATAATGGTATATTTTGATGAATGTAATATTGGTATCATAAAATTTTCTTTTTGAATGACCGAATTATGTTTTTTTATATTATTCATCGGCGCCGCCGCTTTGCGCGGGTACAATACTAGTATATATATATATATATATATATATATATATATATATATATATATATATATATATATATATATATATATATATATATATATATATATATATATATATATATATATATATATATATATATATATATATATATATATATATATATATATATATATACATATATATATATATATATATATATATATATATAATAATATATATATATATATATATATAATATATATATATATATATATATATATATATATATATATACGCGGTCGTCATTCCTGTTAGCCTCCACGGGCGTGGCTTGGCTCCAGGGGGGAGGGATTCCCCAATTGAGATGAGAATCTTTTTCTGTATTGGATCTCTAGGGTCTCCGATTAGAGGCCGGTTGGCATGTGTTATGCCATATTGTGTAGGGCTGCCATGTGACATGCGATATGTGCTTATGTGGATTGTGCAGTGTCTAACCCTTGTGTACTCACGAGCTGCGAAGCTTACGTATTCGAGTCTGATGTGTGTATCAGGGGAACCAAAGTTAGGACCGCCAGCTCCTGAGTCAGCTATACCGGGTTTGTCATATGTACGTGTTCGTTATACTGTTGGGAAAACTATGGGTCAGCTATACCGGGTTTGTCTGTGGATATTGGGATCTGGGTCGGGTTTTGTATGTTGGGTTGGCTTCTAGACATTGTGGATAATGTGTGTAAAAATGTTTTAATTGATCAGTGTTTGTGTAAACCTTGACATTGTGATATGGATATTATATGCTTTAATGCCACCTGTGTATTGTAAATGACGTGGTTTTTAGCTGGGTTTAGAGGGTGTTACACCCTCACACCACCTCTCTTAAGCATCCCATAGCTCTTTAGAAGTTCGATGATTCCCTAAGGTGTGTAGAATTTCCCGAGGTAACGCCATACGAATAATGGAGAAAGCTTGGTTCTCGGTCTCAAAAAGTTTCTTATCATCATCCTTCATTTTCTGATATGTTAAGACTCTTTGACGACCTTCGAACTCTTGCGTAGGTGGAATGTAACCCTCAACAATGCAAATCCACATGCGCATGTCGTTGAAACGAGCAAAATCAGCAAACCCATCCTTCCACGAATAATAGTCTTCAAACTTCATCAGTTTTGGCGGAGAATTTGCCTTGCCGACCTCGTGATCCATTTCATTGAATTTTTGTAAACTTGACATCCTGTCCAAACTTTTGGTTTTCGAACATAAATAATTTAATTTAAAATTAATTTAATATAAACTCCTTCGAACTTGGGTAAGTTCGAATTAATTTAATATTAAATTCGTTTGAAATCAACTTCGAATTTGGATAAGTTCGAAATCAACAAGTTCGACTGAATGATAAGTTCGAAAAATGTCTGACAAGTTCGAACCACTGACAAGTTCGAATAGTACTTAATTTTCTGGCAAGTTCGAAATTCTGTCAAATTCGAATGAAGCCCTAAATTAAGTTTGAGAGGAACGTATTTCTGACAAGTTCTAGTGAACCCTAATACCCCCTATGCTCGACCGCCGCAAGTTCGACAAACGACAAAAAATTCGTTTTTTTTTTTCAAGTTTTCAGATTAAACCAATGTTTTTAAGAATAAAAACAATGTTTCGACTGAAAAAATGAATCAATAATAGAATTTTTCAGCGTTACTTTGCTTGTATATGTCGAAAAACTATGAAAAATATGATTTTTCCGTCACAAACGCCAAGAAACCAAGAATGTTTTTAGATGAACATGAAGAACACGATGAACAATCTTATAGCTCTGATACCCCTTGTAAGGTCACCTACCTACGGATCCAATCTTGACGCGACACCGTCTAACGAGTGCGGAATCCTCGTTAGGGGTTTAACGGATTGATCACACACACACGAAACACGGAGACCAACACGATGATAGACGTAACGACGAACAACCCGACACGTGAATATCTCAAAAACTCTATGCTAATCACTCACAAGTTCGTAATCGCCTCAAACACGAATTTCTGCAAAGATTGTTAATCAAAACTGATTAACCCTTAATTATAAGCCTTAACTTCGAACTTGGCACAGACAAGTTCGTGAAGGCCCAAGCCCAAGAACTTTTCCACCAATAAGTTCGAACCAGGCTTTGAACTTATTCTAGAACTTGTCTTTGAACTTGTTCTAGAACTTATGTTTGAACTTATCTTTGAACTTAGGTTTGAACTTATCTTTGAACTTATGTTTGAACTTATCTTCGAACTTAAGTAAACATCAATCACAAACAAGACCAAACATATATAAAACAAATATCAAACATATGTATTAACGTGCAATTACAAAGGCCTGAACTATTACAAAAGATTATCTACACTTAGACTGCTATCGTCACACAGGATGCACTTACATGATGGGTATATGCAAACCCTTTTTGCAAGGATATCGTGAGTTCTACGACTAAAAGCACGTAATGGCTCGAGTAGTGCTTTGGCTCTGTACGACATTGCAGGGTGTACAACTATCAGGCTTTTGATTATATTTATAAAGTAAATTGCATAAATGTGATTGATGGCTCACTTCGAATCCCCTATGTTTGGATGATTCAATCAAACCTTGGATAGATTTAGACATTTTAGCCTTGACTGGCTCTTCCTTGAAATATTTAATCTTTTAAAATGGGCTTCAGACCTAATGTGTAGTAGATCTGAACATCAGATGCTAGCTTAGACGATTCTAACCTATTTAGGTTAATAACTTCTACCTCAGACCATAAATCTCATATGATTCATCTTCATCTGAACTTTAGATGTCCCATCCAAACTTCGGATGCATGACTTGGACTTTCAATCATGTTTCCATTTGAAGTTGGCTAAAATTTCATAGAAAGATCTGAACTTCGGAAGATACAAACTTCAGATTGGTTCGAAGTTCGCATGGATCATCATCCGAACTTTATCACTTGCAGTTTATAAATTTTCACAGGTTTCAAGTTAATTATATTTTTATTATTTCTTTCTTTTTACTTGCATTGTTAGTGAAATGTATTGGTAAACTTTTATAGCATGAAATAAGCTATTAATTAAAACTTAAAACATTCTAAAACATAAATTTAAATCCAAAATTTCCATTTTTCTTCATAAAACCTGAAAGCAATATTATAGACAAAAATTTAGATTTTTTTAACTTCTAGCTGGAATAAACATTAAACTCGGTTGCTATATCTTTGTTTTCATTTGCTTAACACATTATTTCCAAAATATACAACTTTCAACCAAAGTTTTGTCCCAAAATTTTAGAATCCGTTTCTTTGAAACCGTGGCCTTGCTTGGCCAAAAATTGACATAAATACTAAATCTTACCTCGAAATGTTTGTAGGTCCGTAATCAGCTCCTTACAATGATTCTTTTGCACTGTTTCTTTGCCAAATTTGTGGATCGTTTCGAATTTTTAGTGAGAGAGGGCGAGAGAGCGCTGACAGTGAGGGAGTGAAGAGAGAGCGTGTGTGTGTGGCTTGTTGATAAATGTGCATATTTTTGCACATCTTCCCAGATTATCATCTCACATATTGAGACTTTTGAACTTTCATCCCTCAACTTTGCAATTCAAGTGTTTGTTTATGTAAACTTATGCATTCATATTCATTAAAATATATAATTATCATAAACAATGCTTTACAAAAAAATTCTTCATATTTGCATTAAATATCGTTAAAATAATTCTTAAATTGCATTTTTTTCTAAATTACATAGACTAAAAACTTAGGTGTTAAAGTATGCGATCCACCACGCTCATATTTCGTCGTCAAAGTCAAGAAGCATTCAACAATTGTGGATATTTTCTTTGCATTTCTTTATTTTTGTTTCTTAGCTCCCTCACTTGGGTATCCAAAATACATTCAGGCTCATCATAATGCAGCTTATCATTTATCTTTAGATCAAGATAACTTTCTTCGTGCTCTCTTTTATGCTCTCAAGCTCTTTCTTAAGTTGGCAACCTGAAATACGGGGTGTATACCAGTCATAACATTCGGCAATGCTAACTGATAGGATGGGTTTCCTACTTTGCTGATGATTTGGAAGGGACCAAAGAAATACGGTGCTAATTTCCCTCTTTTGATAAATTGAGTAACCCCTTCATTGGTGACACCTTCAGATACACCCATTCACCTTCCCGCAGCTTAATCCACCAATGCTTTTTAACATGATAACTCTTCTATCGACTTTGCACTGTAGCCATAATTTATCGCACCAGTTGGATAATGTCAGTTGTCTCCTGGAGGATTGCTGGCCAGCTACTGGAGTTTATCGCGTTTCTCGCCAACATGTGGGTGTACGACAGTTACGACCACAGAGCGCCTCAAATGGCGACATCTTGATCTGTGAGTGAGAGTTGTTATTGTAAGAGAATTCAGCTAACGACGGATAATCATCCCATTTTCCTCCATTTGTTACACACATGATCCCAACATGTCTTAATGGGTTAGAATGGTTCGCTCGCTTTGACCGTCAGTGGAGGGACAATAAGATGTACTTATCTGAATTCTTGATCCAAGGCTCTCTTGTAATTCCAACCAAAAATTAGACGTGAACCGGCTTCGCGATCCGACACAATAGACTTTGGCACTCCTAGACGACATACAATCTCTTTGACGTGTAGCTGTGCAAGTCGATCATCTGGGTACGTTTCACAAATTGGTAAAAAGTGTGAAGTTTTCATAAATCGATTAACTATGATCCATATAGAGTCGGGTTGTCGGCTCGTCTTCAGCAACTTCGTTATGAAACCCATGGTAATGTGATCCCACTTCCATTCAAGAATTGGAAGTGGTTGCAGAAAGACATAGCAATGTTGGTGTTCTGCCTTGACCATTCTGCAGGTTCTACATCCTTCAACCAACTGCCCAATATCCTTTTTCATTTTTGGCCATCAGTATTCTCGATTTAGGTCGTAGAACATCTTGATGGTACCAGGATGAACAAAGAAGTTTGGATTGTGCGCACCCTTCAAAATCATTTCCCATACTCCACCAAATGTTTTTACCCATATTCTGATTTTAAATAATCTTGATCCTCTTGGGTCTATTTCTTGTTTATCCAGTTGTCCCTTCATATTCCCTTACCCAACATTCACTTTTTTCAAGGCTGTCATCTATGCCGATTAAATCTCGCCAATAAGAGTTGAATTGAAAGTCACATAAGTCAAGGCGTACATACACTTCTCAGTGTAGCTCTTGCGACTGAGTGTAGCGTCAACCAAGTTGGCCTTGCCAGGGTGATATCGAATCTCGCAATCGTAGTCTTTAATCAATTCCATTGATCACCTCTGGTTCATGTTTAAATCCTTCTGACTAAAAATGTATTTCAGGCTCTTATGATATGTGTACAGTTGGCATCTTGTCCCACACACATAATGTCGCCATAGCTTTAGACTGAAAGTAATAGTTGCTAATTCTAGATCAGTTGTCGAGTAATCTTTTGGTGTTGGTTAACCTGTCGCGACGCATAGGCAATGACTTTGCCCCTTTGCATTAATACAGAACCCAATCCTAACCCCGAGGCATCACTATGTACAACAAATTCCTCGTTTCCTTCAGGCCGTGTTAAGATAAGTGCTTTGCACTAGTGTTATTCGTGAAAAAATTTAGGATGCCACAACCAGAATGTGCATTGATTATTGTGAGCTGAACAAATTACCATAAAGAATAAGTATTCGCTGCCAAGAACTGATGACTTGTTTCATCAGTTGCATGGGGCTAGTTTTGTTACAAAGACTGATCTTCGATCAGGGTACCATCAGTTGAAAGTACGAGAGGAGGATGTACCAAAAATGACTTTCAGGACTCGTTATGGGCACTAGGAGTTTCTGGTTATGCCTTTTCGGTTAACCAATGCCCTGACTGCTTTTATTGATCTTATGAACAAGGTTTGTAGACCGATGTTGGACAAATTAGTAATTGTATTCATCGATGATATTCTGGTGTACTCTAAGTCTGAAGCTGAGCATGCCCTACACTTGAAGGAGTTGTTAGAATTGTTAAAAAGGAAAAGTTATATGCCAAATTCTCAAAGTGTGAGAGTTTTGGTTGCATCAAATTTAATTGTTGGGGCATGTGATTTCTGGAGTTGGGATTTTGGTGGATCGGAAGCAGTAAGGATATGGGAGCCGCCTCGCTCTACTTCAGAAATTAGAATTTTATTGGGTTTAGCTGGTCATTAACGAAGATTTATAAAGGACTTTTCGAAGATTGCAGTCCATTTAACTACTTTGACGAAGAAGAATGCGCTGTTTTTGTGTGGGAAGCTGAGCAATAAAAAGCATTCAAAATTTTAAAGAAGAGTGTAAGCGAAGCACTGATACTTGTCCTACCTGATGGTACTGAGGATTTTGTAGTTTATACGGATGCATTGAGGCTGGGATTAGGTGTTGTACTAATGCAGCGTGGTAACATTACTGCTTATGCCTCGAGACAGCTAAAGCAGCACGAGAGAGATTACTCCACTCACGACTTGGAGTTAACTGCTGTCACTTTTGCATTGAAGTTATGGCGAAACTAGTTATGCAGAACTAAGTGTCAATTGTATACTGACCACTAGAGTATAAGGTATATCTTCAGCCAGAATGAACTCAACATGAGGCATAGACGATCAATGGAACTTATAAAGGATTACGATTGTGAGATCCTTTATCATCTGGGTAAGCCCAACGTTGTAGACGATGCTTTAACACGCAAAGCATATTCCAAAGACTGTTGCTACATGATAACTTCTACAATGTTGACCTCCACTATTATTGATGATGTTAAAACTGCTCAAAAGGAAGCTTTAAAAGAAGAATATATTGGTGCTGAGGACATAAGAGTTCATAAGAAGATTATGGAAACGAGTTAGTCTGGTCTGAAAGGTGTTTATGGATGAATCTAAATGCCAAAGTTTGGGGGTATGAGAAAGGTGATTATCGATGAAGCACATCAATCAAAGTTTTCAGTACATCCCGGGAGCACAAAGATGTACAACGAATTTAAAGCTGACTTTCGGTGGCCCAGATTGAAGAAGGACATTGGACAGTATGTTGAAAGATGCAGAACTTGTCGACTTGTGAAAGCCGAACATCAAAAGCTGTATGGCAGTTTGCAACCACTTCCCGAACCTGAATGGAAGTGGGAACATATTACCATGGACTTTGTTACCAAGTTACCAAAGACTAGAGTCAACACGATGCTGTTTGGGTTATTGTTGATAGATTGACAAAGTCTGCTCATTTTATTCCAATCAGAGAAAGTTAGTCATTGGAGAGGCTAGTAAAGATTTATATGAGTGAGATTATCATTAGACATGGAGTCCCAAAGTCCATTGTATTGGATCGAGATAGTCGCCTCATCTCCAACTTTTGGTCTGCCTTACAAGAAGGGTTAGGCACAAGAATGGCAATGAGTATGGCCTACCGTCCCCAAACTGATGGCCAAAGTGAAAGGACCATCCTCACGCTTGAAGATATGATGAAGTCCTGCATTCTAGATCTTGGTGGTAACTGGGATGACCATTTACCACTTATAGAATTCTCGTACAACAATAGTTACCACGCAACAAATAATAAAGCACCGTTTGAGGCACTCTATGGAAGAAGATGTAGGACTCCTACATGTTGGAGAGAAATAGGAGAAACTCCGATTGCTGGGTCGACATTGTTACAATAGACAAACGAGAAGATACAATTGGACATACAAAATATGAAAGCGACCCAGGATCGACAAAAAAGTTATCACGATAGAAGGCACAAACCAATCACCTTTGAGGAAGATGATTGGGTTTTTTTGAAAGTAGCACATACGAGAGGTGTTACTCGTTTTGTAAAAAGAGGCAAGCTAGCACCGAGATTTGTTGGTCCATTCAAAATAACGGAAAAAATTTGAGATCAATCATATCGTTCAGAGTTGCCTAAAGAGATGTCGGGCATACACCCAGTATTTCATGTGGGGAACCTTAGGAAGTCCTTCACTACTGGAAATGAAGATTAGGTCAATCATACTGAGCTGCAAATAAATGAAAGTCTCCGATATATGGAACAACCATAATGTGTTCTGGATACTAAAGTAAGAAGCTAATGAACAAAGAGATTGAAACAGTGCTTATACGTTAGGAGCATCACAATGGAGCCCATGCTGTAACATCGTAAGACTTAAGTTATTATAATCGAGGATATTTAGTTTAACTTTTGTATTTAATGTAATCAAGTTTGATTATGTACGAAAATTATGTATTCGGAAATTTGAAAAGGTGATTGTTATGATAAATAATTAAGAAATTTTAGAATTTCAAATTATTAATTAAGTATGATGAAATATAAGTGTTGGTGGTGATAAAATAAAGATTGAAACTTAAGTGGAGGGGCCACTTGTGACTATAGCAGAAAATGAAGGGATAAAAGACCCTTGTCTCTTTCATTTGTTCAATTGCAACTCTTCACCTCCAAACACAAACACACACGCACACACACAAACTCTCTCAAATCTGCTGGAATTCGAAATTAAGTTAAAAAATGTTATCTTTTGGTTGGAGTTTTCTTGAAAGAACTTAAAAATGCAAAATTCAGATTTTTGAATCTGATAAATTGATGTTGCATGTATGTTATTATTGTTGGAAAACATCAATTGAAGTTCTTAGAAGCATCAGAAACGAAAATCATTCACTGAATAAACCAAAAAGGTAAGAAATCTGAAGTTTTATGAGTCTTTCTATTCTTGATGTTCTTCCTCATTTTTGATTAAATCTGAATGAAATTAAGTGTTTATGATGGGGAAAATGATCTGAAAATACCCCATATATGTTAATATAGTAATTGTATGGATTGCATGTGGCTAAAAATCGAGCTTGGCAAATTTTTGATTAAACCTGTAGTTGCGACCTGCAGTTAAATAGGTCGACTCGTCGAGTCGCATGGGGTGACTCGACGAGTCGCCAAAAACATCAAGAAGGTCAGAAAAGTTGCTAAGTGTTGAGACCCGAATTTCGGGTTGGATTGAATTTCGGATGTGACCCGACTTCGGGTGGGGGACCCGAACTTTGGATGGGTTTTAAACTCGGGTGATATAACGGGTTACACTTCGGGTAGGAACGAATCCGGTCGAGGATCCGAAATTCAGACCTCGACTCCGCAAGTCGAACTAGTCGACTTGACGAGTCGGCCTCAGTTCGGTTATGGTTTAAAGGACCCGAACTTTTGGACTAAAAATCAGATTTTTGAGATAACTTTAGTATTATGAAAAGACATTTAATGATGGGTTCTGTAGGTCCCAAAAAATATCTCAAGTATATAGCTTTAAGCTGTAGAGGGGGGGGGGGGAATATAGCACTTCAAAAAACTACACACAATTTTCTTAATGTTTGTATGTATTATTAACAAATGTTAATTGCAAACAAGCTTGAATGCGGAAAGGTTCAAGCTGAGATGACAGATACAACAGTATATCTAACTAGTCTAAGACTGACTTAAACTAATTACAATGAATACACTCACTAAGAATCACTCACTGTGTTTACAAGACTCTGAGGAACAGCTTGAATAAGAACAGCTTAGACACTGAGTACTGTTTTATTCAAGCAGGCTTGCATGCATGAAAGACACACTTTGAATGCACGTTCACTCTTGTTTTCAGCACTTAGCTTTTTGGCTTGATCGATCAATCCTTGGAAGTTTCTTTTTATACCCACTCAGAGGATCTAAGTGAAGCTTCTTCATTGGACGAGATGAAAAAGCAGAAGTCTTGTTGAAAAGACAACATACCCTTTTCTGCACCTTTCTAAAAAGCAGACTTGTCTTCACATGAGGACTTGGAAACAAATTCCATAAAGTGTTTGGCCTGTTCACAAAGAACAGAAGACTTGTAAACTGCCCAAGCTGCTCATCAGTGTAGAGCAGCGTAGACAGTTTATGTCCAGCTTGTTCAGCAGACTGAACAGCTTGGGCAAAACTGCCTTTGTTGCAACACATGCAACATATAGAACAACTTTAGGCTGATATTGCAAATCTTTTTCAGGTTTTAGTAAGGCATATAACAGGCCTTAAATTCAACCTTCAAAGGCATCAACAGGTTTGATTAATAATCTCCCCCTCAGAAGCAGAGCAGGTTTGACTGAGGCCTTTTTGTGCCTAACAATCTCCCCCTATTTGCAATAACCAGTCTAAGCTGGTCTCATCAAAAGTCACTATATATCTTTACAGTACATTCGTTGAAATAAAATTACAACATCAACATAAAGTAAAAGATCAGTTTATATATACACTGATTTTTGATTACATTAGAACAACACATGTTCTTACAAAAGTACAACTGATGTACTGATGTATATTACAACTAATGTAAAAGGAAATTACAACATATGTAAATAAAGTACAACTAATGTACATTGGACTGTTTTTGTTATGAGCAGAAAATGGTAAGCCTGTCCAACTGATGGACAGCTTCCATTCATCACCTACCCAGATGGTAGATGGACTTCATCACAAAGGAGAAGGATCTTAAAATATCTTCTCTAGTTCCTCTCTAGTATCCTCAAGTTCTTGAATCTCACTTCTTATTATCATAAACTTGGGATCCTCAAGTTCACCTCTTTCATAACATGTTCTGAGCTGATCCCAGATAGCTGCTCTCCACCTCCTTGACTGCCTGAATGAAACTGCAAGTCTGAAGGCTACAAGCAGTCTCAGATCTACCTTGTATAGATCTGATGCTCTCTGAAAGCATTTCTTCTTAGTTAAGGGATCTACAAAAAATGCCCCCAGCTCAGGCTCTTCAATGATCTTGCCATCTTCAAACTCAATTCCACTAGGCAGGCTGTGATCAACTCCTTTCATCTGAATAGCATAGTCACCTTATTCTATCAGGATGAGGAGTTGTTCCATCTCAGTGTCCTTCCTTGTCCTTTTGGCCTTTATTTTTGGTTGTGTCACATAGACACCTTCACTTACTTCTTTGGAGATCAGGCCAAGATTCTTCACTCTCTCCATCAGCTTCTTCACATATGCTCTGATAGTCTTGGCAGTTTCAGACTTAGACTCACTCAGAGCAACTGCCAGCTCAATCCATTCTCTGTACCCCATTTGTGCAACATCAGTGAAGTCATATGTTTCTAGTTCTGGGCCTGCTGCACCCATTCTGGTTATTTTTAACTTCCACTGACTGCCTTTTCTTGAAATTGGCACAGCTTTGACAATTGCCTCCTTAGCAAGCCTTCTATCAGCAACATCTTGAAATTTTCTTCTTGCCAGGTTGTCAAAGTGAAATTGAGCTCTTGCAGAAGGCACTGAAGTTTTGGCCACTGAGACCTGAGCACCTTTTTCTTTTTCAGCTTCCTTTTCCTCTAATGATCCCTTAGCAGCTTCTAAAATTTTCTTTTGCACAACAAGAGAGGACATCTTAACTTTCCTTGCCTCTTGAAGTGCAAAAGACTTAGCAGCTTTTGCAGACTCTTCTCCTTTTCTTAAAGCTTCCAGGGCTTGAAGCTGTTCTTCTCTAAACTCAAAATACTTATGCATAGGAAGACCCATTTCTTTGGCCCTGGCTTTGTGAAATTGGATTTCTGCTGCTTTCTGCTGTTGAGGATCAGTTGCTGCTATTGCTTTACCTTTAGCTGCTTTAGTGATAGCAGCTTCAGGACTTTCCTCCTCCTCCTCTTCTTCTTCTAATATCAGATGCCTCCTTCTGCTGCTTGGCCTGCCCTCAGGAATAATTTCCTCCCCCTTAGATTGAGCAGGGATTGGAGATTCAACATGAGTAGGCTGAGCAGCATGGGAGGCACCCTCTAGTGTACCTGTTGAAGCTCCTGCTTGTTGACCAGTTTGTGCTGCAGGCACTGGTTTCTCCTTAGGAGAAGAAGTTTTCTCCCCCTTAGACTTAGTCTTAGAGGCAGACGACTTCTCCCCCTTTGAAGGAGATGGACCAGCACCTTCAACACCCGGTCTGCCTGAAGACACAAAGTCATCAGGCTTGCTAGCAGTTTTGGCAGCAGGCCTGGGGCCAAAAAGGCTATTCACTAAGAATGCCAAGTTGTCCTTCACATCTGCAAGCTGGGTAAGACAAGACTGAAGAGAAGAGGATTGGGTATTAGCAAGGGAGGTCAGCTTAACAATATTTTCCCTATCAGACTCGGTGAACAGCAAACTTTGAAGCTGTGCAAGATGTAATTCAAGAGAATCTTGCACATCAGCAAGGTTTGATGACACATAATTTGATAGGGAGCTAATGAGGTTGTTCAACCTGGCCAGAATAGTAGGAAGAGTAGTGTTGCAAGAAGTTAGGAGAGATGACAGTTGTTGAGAGATAGCTGTCATTGAGGACACAGAGTCCTGTTGCAGTGAGACAATAGAGGAGAGGGAGGTGGACACATTTTGCAGCTGTGCAGTGAGTGCTAACAGCTGTGGAGAATTATCCGTTTGTGGAGTTGCAGGGAAGGAATCTTTGAACAAATCAAAGAATCCCATAAGCTGTTCAGACACAGAGTCTGAAATAATAGAGGGTAGAGAGGTCATACAAGTTTCTAAAGAACCAACTTTGTTGGTCAGCAGAGAAAGCTGATCCTTCAAAGGCAGGTCTTTAGGAGATGGAGGTGTATGGGTGGACTGTTTAGATTGGGTAGATGGAGAAGATGATGAGGAGGCTGGTGTATGAGGATGTGATGGAGAGGGGAGAGGAACATTTGAAAGAAGCTCCATAGCCTGGGCAAAAGTAATGTGGCCCAGCTTGGAGGGGTCAAAGGGTCCCTCAGCAGCGGCTGTAGCTGCTTCATCAGGAAAAGGGGTTGATGTTGGGGGCCTTTCAGATGCTGCTTGTGATGCAACATCCTCATGAAGGCCAGTGGGTGTTCCCTCTACAATGCCTTGGTGTAAAAGCACCTCATCATTGGGAGATGGGATATGCATTTCAACATCAGCAGTGGTGAAACCTGCTGATGGAGTTTGCATGGAGGGAGCAGCCTAACCAGAGGGACGGTATGAACCCTGAGGTTCATCAGCTTGGGTTGTTGGTCCCTCAGCAGCTGTTTGGTGTAGAACAGCTGTATCATGGGGAGCAGGAGTTTGAGGCTGAGCTGCTGATTGGTCTATACCAGCAGCGTGGGCACCTCGTGCAGACTCAGGGTGTAAGTAGATTTGAGTGGGGGACAATGTGGACTCAGTATGGAGTGGAGAGGGCTCCTGTCTTTCAATATTCTCAGCCTGTTGGGAGGCTGGAATAGTTGAGGTGGTTATCTCCTTTTGTACAACCGGTTCCTATTGGGAGGAACCAGAGGGTCTAGGCTGACTCTGGGTAGACTCAGGTTGGAGTGAAGCATGCTCCAATTGGGCTGAACCTTCTCCCAATATAGGAGAGGCAGCAGAGGTTGCTTCTCTTACAACTGAACCCTGTTGGGAGGGAACAGAGGAGGTGGTTGTTTTGGCTGGTTTCTTATTGGAGATGGATTTTCGTTGGTAGTGAATGGATGAAGTGGGTGATTGTGGATAGGTGATGAGGGGTTCAGACTGGACAGGTTTTGAGACTGGGTCAGAAACAGGTGGGTTGGCCTGTTCCATAGTCTCAGGTGCCACAAAGGCACCAGCCACGGAGGCTTCAGGGTGAGGAGCCTGCTCCCCCTCAGCCACAGAGGCTAAGAGAGCAGACTCAGACTGAGCTGTTTTGGCCTTCTTTTTCACCGGCCCAGCTTCAGCGGTTGCCAGGGTCCTCTTAACAAGTTTGGACCTGGCTTTGGATTTTCTCGTGGGAGCAGCAGCTTTTGGATCCACCCTCACAGCAGAGGGTCCTTCCACCAATCCTAACAACCTCCTCATTGGTGTGGACAGAGGAGGCTCATTTGGGAGTACAGCAGTGTAGAAAACTCTATTCCCTATTACAGGGAATGCAGCAGTATGAAGTAAAGGCTGAGAGTTGTACAGATGCTCACCACAAATGTGTCTGAATATGAGGCTCAGAAACCTGGGGTATCGAACAAGAGCTGGTCTTGGCTCTTGCTGCACCAGGTTCCTCAAGTTCAGAAATATCCACTTGGCCATATCAATTGTAGTCCCATCCACCAGCTGTAGGACTATGGGGACTTCATCACGGCTCAGTTGGTCAAATGAACCAACTTTGCTACTGAAGCTCATCATCACTGAGGCAAACAGAAAGCTGTAGGTAGGAGAGAAATCCTTCCTATACAATGTTGCTCCAATTTTGGGTTCTGCTACACCACAGAAGCAAAGCAAAGTTCCCATTTGCTCATTTTCAGGCTGGGGCATGTCGTATGATTCAGCAATGGGCAGATGAAGAACCTCCCTGAGAAGATCAGCAGTAATCTCAATGGTCTGAGTTCCATTGAGAATAGTCCCCTTGATGACTTTGGTGTTGGGGTTGTAGGCACAAGTGTACCAGAACTCGTACACCATCTTCTGGTACAGGACACCAGGAGTAGCAGTCATAGCATAGTTCAACGGATGAACTTGCAAAAACTCCACCATTTGATCATAACCTTTCCCCACATAGTTTTTGGGGATTGTAAGGTTCGCAATGTTGTTTGTGGGTTTGAGGGTTAGCATTGTGGTGACTGATGGATGCTTCTGCACATCATCACCAACAAACACTGGTAGGAAGGGGTTATTTCTGTGAGCCATTTTAGGAGTAGAGAAAGTAGCAGAAGCACAAGACACTTAGTCGAATATTTAGGGTTCTTAGAGGGCAGATGATAGTAGTGACGAAGACGAAGATGTAACAGTGTGAGGTATTTATAGGATTTGAATGTGAGTGTGTATGAGAGAGAAAGTTTTGGGCGGTTGATTTGAAAAGGTCGTTAACGGAAAACGGAACGGTTGTCCATGTCAGACCGTTTGTCAGACCACTTGAGCCCTTTTTAATCACTAACACACGTAACCCACATTATCCGCAGTAATTAAGTTAAATAAAAACATTAATTAAGTAACTTAAGTTTGAAGAAAGGTAATTAAAACTGTTGGCCTAAGCTGTTGGTCAAACGTGTGATGAGCAGAGTCATCACAAGCTGTTCATTCTTCAAGCTGTTCCCTCGCCTGTCCAAGTATGTAGGAACAGGTTATGTCCAATAGTTGAGCAGGTTACAAGATAATATCTTGTAAGTCAGTGTGAGGGAATGAGAGTGAAGAATGAACCAGCAGATCAAGCTGGACGAGTAAACTATTTGTGTTCAGCCTGTTGTATGTTCAAGCTGATCAAGGATTTCAGAAAAATGACTAAGTACATAACACGCAGAGCCTGTTCTGTCTAAGCTGTTCTGAGAAACTTGATCAGTGTGAGACATACACAGTTTTAGACCTTTGAGGACACTTAGTCACTTTTGTTTAACATGCCCAGCTTGCTGACAAGTTAATTAAACCTTGTTTCATCCAGAGGTTTGGTGAAAATGTCTGCAAGCTGTTCATTTGTGTAAATAAAACTTACCTCCACATTACCTTTCTGGATGTGATCTCTGATGAAGTGATGTCTGACTTCAATATGCTTTGTTCTTGAATGAAAAACTGGGTTGTTGGAAATGGCTATGGCACTTGTGTTATCACAAAAAATAGGAATTTTCCTATACACAAGCCCATAATCTTCAAGCTGATGTTGCATCCACAGAATCTGCCCACAGCAGCTTCCAGCAGCAATGTACTCAGCTTCAGCAGTAGAAGTAGACACTGAGTTCTGCTTCTTGCTGCACCAACTTATCAACTTACCACCAAGGAGTTGACATCCACCTGTTGTTCTTTTCCTATTTAGCATGCAGCCTGCAAAATCAGAATCTGAATAACCTGTTAGTTCAAGGCTTGAGTCTTTGGGATACCAAATACCCAAACCTGGTGTACCCTTCAGGTATCTGAAGATTCTTTTAACAGCAGCTAGATGAGATTCCTTTGGATCAGCTTGGAACCTAGCACACAGACAGTTGGCAAACATAATATCAAGTCTACTAGCAGTTAGATATAGCAAGCTCCCAATCATACCTCTGTAAGCTGTTACTGAAATAGTTTTGCCACTGGTATCAGCATCCAGTTTTACATTGGTTGCCATTGGGGTTTAAATAGGAGAACTTTGATCAAATTTAAACTTTTTCAAGAGATCTAAGGTATACTTTCTTTGATTTATGAAAATTCCAGTTGAGGTCTGTTTAACCTGTAATCCTAAAAAGAAAGTAAGTTCTTCCATCATACTCATTTCATATTTAGATTTCATGAGTAATGAAGAATTCTTGCATAACTGCTCATTGGTAGAACCAAATATTATATCATCCACATAAATTTGAACAAGCATAATATCAGATTTCACCTTCTTTATGAACAGTGTAGTATCCACTTTACCTCTGGAATACCAATTGCTCATAAGGAACTCAGTAAGAGTGTCATACCAGGCTCTAGGTGCTTGTTTGAGACCATAGAGAGCTTTGTCCAACTTATAGACAAAACCTGGATGATGTTCATTTTCAAAACCTGGAGGCTGCTTGACATAAACTTCTTCTTGAAGTTTTCCATTTAAAAACTGCACTCTTCACATCCATTTGAAATACCTTAATGCTCTTATGAGCAGTGTAGGCTAGATACAAACGAATTGCTTCTAGTCTGGCCACAGGAGCAAATGTCTCATCGTAGTCAATGCCTTCCTCCTGTCTATAACCTTGAGCAACCAGTCTTGCCTTATTTCTTATGACATGGCCTTGCTCATCCATCTTATTTCTGAAAACTCATTTAGTGCCAATTATAGTTTTGCCTTTAGGTGCAGGAACCAGCTTCCATACCTTGTTTCTCTCAAACTGATTGAGTTCTTCTTGCATGGTAGTGATCCAATTGGCATCTTTTAGTGCTTCATCCAATTTCTTTGGCTCCATTAGTGAAACAAAACTAGAGAACATACAGAAGTTCCCTAAGTTGTCCCACCTTGTTTGTACCCCTTTGTTGATGTCACCTATTATTTAATCATTGGGGTGACATCTGATCCACTTAGGATCATTCTTCAATGATGATTCTCCTGAGTTATCAGCAGCTTCAGCAGGTCCTGTTGAACAGCTCTCAAGATTTTCAGACACCCTGTTGTCTTGAGCCTGCTCACTTGTTGAACATGACTGACCACTGTTGAACATATCAGCAGAGGAACCAGGAAAATCAGCATTGATGGGTTCAGGACATGCAGTTGTAATTAGGTTAGTACACTTATTCACACAGGGTGTATTGACATAATCACCATCATGCCCATCATGATTAACAGGTTCCACATTGGGTGTTGTGGAAGCTTTTGAGTCCTCTTCATTGTTTGAATGCATCAGATCATCAAAGTTTAATTCTCCTGAAACTGATTCAGGAACAGCTTTGGTGGTAACATTCTTGGACTCTTCAAAGGTGACATTGATAGATTCATCTATCACCTTTCTTTTGTTGTTGTACACTCTGTAGGCTTTAGAGACAGCTAAGTAGCCAACAAACACACCTTCATCAGCTTTTGGTTCAAACTTTGCCAGTTGATCCCTTTGATTCAAAATGAAGCAGGGACAACCAAATACATGGAAGTAACTGACATTTGGTTTCCTCCCTTTGAGCAGCTCATAAGGAGTCTTGTTGAACATTTTCACCACTAAGGATCTGTTTTGGGTGAAGCAGGCAGTGTTAACAGCTTCAACCCAGAATGATGAAGGTAAACCTAATGCACACAGCATGTTCTAGCAGCTTCAATAAGAGTTCTTTTCTCCTTTCAGCAACTCCATTTTGTAGTGGAGTTCTTACAGCTGAAAAGTTTTGAGTAATTCCTTTCTCTTCACGGAAGTCTTCAAGAGTACTGTCAGGATCTAAATCTGAATTACCAAGACTAACTGATTTGAATTTATCAGAGTATAAATCAACAATCTTGCTTTGAATCAAAGTTTAATCAAGATGTTTGCGGAATAACACTTAATTATTTTAACAAAAAACTTTCAGAATCAATAATGAAGAAACACACAAGAATTAATCAAGACTGTTTGTATTGCTGAATTCAACGATTACAATCACCTCTAATCTGTTTGATTAGACGAAGAACACAGACTGTTCTTAGGGTTTTACAACCTTAGAGGCTTATGAAAACTCAATCAACAAAGCAATTACAGACTCAAAAATATGCAAAAAACTCCTGTACAATAGAAAGACCTATTCTATGTATTTATATTGCTTCTTGATATGTTTCCTTGACGAATAATGACTTCTCTGATAGTAGATATGCTGGAATCTTCATGTAGATATCTTTTCCTGAAAATCAGCACTTTCTGTTTATGAAACTGTTGAGCAGCTTGAATCACTTGACAGCATGAGCAGAGCAGCTTGAGTAGATTTGCTCTTGCAGCTTGAACTTTTACACTAGCAGCTCGAGTTTCTTTGACTAACAGCATGAACTTTGGATTTACATATAAAATCTACTAACAGTCTGAGAAGTCTAACTAACAGTTTGAACATACTTAAACTATTTCCCAACAATCTCCCCATAACTTAAATTCTTTACACAAGACTTTAAGTTCTATACAAAAAATAGAAATGAATAAGTAAACTGTTATTTACAAACCAAGGCTTTCAAAAACTTACAACTGTGCAAGTTTATAATCTATAGCCTTCAAAAATTCTCTCTTCATCTCTTCTTTATCACAAGATATCCTAACTGATTTAATTTGTAGCAGCATATCTTTTGAAAAATTATAAAACTCGAGATTGAAGAAAATACCAGACCCATCTGTGAATTTGATTCTGTATGTCCTTGACTTGACAAACAGATCAACTTGCTTGATCTTTTTCCCTTTCTTCTCAGCATCTTCTATCTCTTTTCTTGCAAATTCAGGGTCAACAACTGTACTTAGATCTCTGATGAGTTGCTTAACTTGTGGAAGAGCAGATCTAACCTGTGTAACAGACCCTATGTTGTACATCTTTATCAGTTCATCCCTGGTCAGCTTCTAAACCATTTGCCAGAATGTATCAAACTCTTCTTCTGGTCCAGACTCTCTTCTTATTACAAACTTGACCCTTAAATCTCTTTCATCCAGTGATTTGGCATACCAGTAATTAATCACAGGCTTTGTAAAGTCATGCTGATCAATCAGCTTCTCTATCTCCATTGCCTTTTGCAATTGTTGCTCAAAGAGCACTCTCTTAACAGATGAAGGAATAGAAACAACTGCTTGATCAGTGGGAGCAGGTGCACTGGCAGCAGCTTCAGTTTGGACTGATTTCGTTGATGGTTGGACTTCTTGGGATGGTTGAGCTTCTGGAGAGACTTTTCTTTTCTTTCTTTTCTCCATTTCTTTGTCATGGATCTCCTGCAGCCTTTCAGTAGACATGGACTGAGCCATTTTCTTTGGAATACCTGCTGCAAAGGCAAAACTGATTAGAAATCTTCTGTGCTCAGCCTTGAAGTGCCCTGTTGGCATCTTTCTCTTCATTGCTCCTTGTTTAGCCACAAACCCCTTTAGGTAATCACCTAAGGTCTCATCATCATCCATTGGGGTTTGGGCTTGCTGATCTAATTCTTTGTCCTGTTCTTCTGCTATTCTTTTGGCAACTTCAGCATCAAAGGCAATTTGGGCTTCTTTGGAGGAAAATTTATGCTTTGGAGACTCAATGAGAATGCCCTTGCCCTTGTCTTTTGCAGCAGATGATGTAGCTTGGACTGTACTTGATGGAGCTTGAATGCCTTCCCTGATCACAACTTCAGTAGCTTTTGAAGAAGCAGCTTGAGTTTCTAGGCTAACAGCTTGAGAAGCTGTTGGGACTGCTAGCCTAGAAACTGGAACTGTTGATGCTGCTTGGACTGTTGTTGTTGGGGCTGCTTGGACTGATTTGGGAACCTCCTGATTCTCCCCCTTTTTGGAAGCATTGGTTTGGTCAGAAGGACCTACAACCTTTGCCCCTTGGGTTTGAATCATCTGCTCTAATTTCATTATTTTATTTCCACAGAGGGTGAACCCTTTGTTAAGATAATCCATTCGCTTATTCTGAGCAGCCTCTGCCTGTTTGAGTGCAAACATTTGAGCCCCCTGTGCAGCAATGATGGACATTTGATATTCCAACATGGCTACAACAGGTTTCAGCTTGGGATCCGTCAAGAGCATGAGTTGCAGACTTGTCTCAAGATCAGAAAACACCTGAGGTGCTTGTGATCTATCACTGACATTAAGACCAGAAGTAGAAACTTCTGGGCCCCTCTTTTCTTGGTTCTGGGGACTTCCAGCTTGTGTTTGCACACTTGCTGTTGCCATGGGCGTGGTCTTAGCTATGTTGGCCCTGTCCTGTGCCTCTTGTGCAGAGACATCAGTAGTGCCAGCCACAGAACCCATATGAACCATCTTTGAAGAGATGTTCACCTCTTGAGAGAGGATGGGAGTTTCCTCAACTGGTTCCCTTTGGATATTCTGTGCAGAAGTGTCCTCCTGCACAGGGATATATGGCTCTTGCTGATGGGAGGAGGAGGAAGGAGCTCCTGGTCCCCTTTTTCTTTTATATAAGTATTTTAGTGGGTGTTTTGGCTGTACAAAAGGATCAGATGGAATATTTGTATCATGAGGAGTGGGTTGGAGTCCTGGGGGTGAAGCAGGAATGTTGGGCTGTGTCTGCTCAGGACCCTCTCCTCGGTTTCCTGGAATGATGTTCATCATTGCAGAGGGCAATGGAACATCTATACTTACAAAATTCGCACTTGGCTTTAACAGCCTTTTGATTGAAGACAATGAGTGCCTATGGGAAACATGTATCCGTTTATGTAAATGTGGAGTTGTGCAGGTGTGTGCAATAATTTCTGCCAAAAACCTAGGATACATCAAAAAATTCCCATTCTTTAGGGAATGATGCCTTAACATTCCTTGAAAGATCATGTTTGAAAAATTGAACTGTTGGCCAGTGGAAAAGCACACTAAGGCAGTGGCAATATTTGAAGAAAACTCAGACCAACCAGTTCTTTTGGGGCTTAAACATTGCTGAATAATATGCACAAGGTATTTCCATTTTGGAGAAAAGTGTGCCTTAAGAAACGTAAAAGAATCAACAGGACCCCTATAACTAATATGTTGAAGACCAAAATGTAAAGCTTGAAGGGATAGGTCGGTTATACCTGAGGCATCTTGAAGATGCAAGTGATGTCTGATGGATTCCTCAGTGATATTGATAATAGTTCCATCAATCTTGGATATGAGGGTAGGCACTCCATTGATGGTTTGAACGGATGCATGATTCCAAAACTGTTCAATATGGGAGATATATATAGTAGGGTTAATGGATAGGGCATAATGGACATGGGAGTGCCTGAGGAAATCCATCATTGCATGAAACGGTTGAAGTTCAGAGTGTTTTAGGGTGTATGGGAGGCAGTTGTGTTCTTTTACAAACTCCATTGATGAAGAAACGACGGTTTAGGGTTTGAAAGAAGAATGTGTGATTCGTTCAGAGAGAAAGCAAGAGGCCGTGGAAGAGGAATATGTAACTGGTAGTTACAACTGAACGAAACCGGGACCTTTAAAGGTTTCGAAAAGGTTGGGTCCCGCACACACATTTGAGAAATTACCCAAATACCCTGCACACTTTGACAGATCAAGTGAAAACAACTAACAGCATGAGAAAATGAACTAGCAGCTTGAGAAAATACTCAAGCTGTTAGTTAGAAATGAAGCATATTTTCAATGAAACAGTGTCTCCCCCTTAAATAAGCATACTGAGTAGATAATAATGAAAACCAATTAATCCATGTTTACCATACCAATATTTGATACTAGGAAAGTGAACCTTCCTACATCAAAAGGTTTTGTAAATAGATCAGCTAACTGATCATCTGTATGTATTTTGGTAACTTGGATTAACTTCTTTTCATTACAATCTCTGATGAAGTGAAATCTGATTTCTATATGCTTGGTTTTTGGGAATTTCACTGGGTTTTGCACAATGCTGATTGCACTTGAGTTGTCAATATAAATAGGAGTGGATAAGAAATTCATACCATAGTCTCTTAGTTGATTTTGAATGCACATTACCTGGGAGCAGCAGCTTGCAGCTGCTACATATTCTGCTTCAGTGGATGATGTTGACACAGTTGTTTGCTTTTTGCATTGGCAAGAGACCAATCTTGCTCCTAAGTATTGACATCCACCAGTTGTGGATTTTCTGTCAATGTTGCAACCACCGTAGTCACTGTCAGAATAAGCAGTTAGTTCAAAAGGAGAGTCTTTAGGATACCATAGGCCTAAATGTGGTTGGCCTTTAAGGTATCTAAAGATTCTCTTAACATCAATCAAGTGAGAATCCTTTGGAGAGCATTGAAACCTAGCACACACACAGACAGCAAACATTATATCAGGTCTAGAAGATGTTAGATACATGAGAGATCCTATAAGGGATTTGTATAGATGAATGTCCACATCTATGCCATCTTTGTCTGTATGGAGCTGTTTATGAGGATCCATTGGAGTGCTTGCAACCTTTGTGTCTTGATAGCCAAACTTTTCCAGTATGTCTTTGACATACTTTGATTGACTTATGAATAGACCAGTAGGCTTCTGTTTAACCTGCAGCCCTAGAAAGAATGTGAGTTCTCCCATGGAACTCATTTGAAACTTTTTGTGCATTAGGGTCTCAAATTCTTTGCACAGACAATCATTTGTTGAGCCAAAGATGATGTCATCAACATAGATTTGGACAAGTAGAATCTCAGCTTTGATGGACTTGGTGAAAAGTGTTTTGTCCAAAGTGCCTCTCTTGAATCCATTCTGTAAAAGGTATGATGATAGAGTGTCATACCATGCTCTGGGGGCTTGATGGAGACCATAGAGAGCCTTGTCTAGCTTGTACACCTTGTCTGGATACTTGTAATCTTCCAAACCAGGAGGTTGACACACATATACCTCCTCTTCAATTGTCCCATATAGAAAAGCAGACTTGACATCCATTTGATACACTTTAAATCCTTTGAAGCTTGCATAGGCTAGAAATAGTCTGATGGCTTCAATTCTTGATACTGGAGCAAATACATCATCATAATCTATGCCTTCTTCTTGAGTGTACTCTTGTGCTACTAGCCTTGCTTTGTTCTTGATGACTATCCCTCTCTCATCTTTCTTGTTTCTGAACACCCATCTTGTACCTATTACTCTCTTACCTTTAGGAAGATCCACCAGAGTCCATACATTCTGGATCATGAACTGTAGAAGCTCTTCTTGCATTGCCTCAATCCAAGATGAATCTTTTAATGCTTTTGATGCCTTTTTAGGTTCCAGTTGAGACACGAAACATGCATGTTCAAAAGCAGCTAGACTGAATTCAGGAACTGCTTGTTCAGCAGCAGCAGTCTCATTGTGAACCATTTTCCTTGTTTGAACAGGAGTGCTTGGATCACCCAATATTTGATTGAGAGGGTGATACTTGTGAACTCTTAGTGTGGGCTCTCTCTCTGTTTGAAAAGAAGTTCCAAGATTTGTATCATCTCCATCAGAACCAGTGAATGGTTCAGTTTCTGGAACAGCTTGACTTGAATCTGGAACTGTTTCCTTTTGTGTTGGAGCTGTGCTTTCAGGACTTGGGGATGGCACTTCAGTGTCTGGATTTGCATTAAGTGGAGCATTCAGGACCCCTGAAGGATCACAAGACAGAAGTGGTAGAGTGGTGTAATCATCCCAACTTGGTGAATCTGCAGCAGTCTGAAACTTTGTGCCAACAGCTTGAGAAGTTGTATTGGCAGCATGAGTATTTGTGTTAGCAGCTTCAACCCTGTATGCATCAGCTTCTGCAGTATACTCAACAAAGCTCAGAGAATTTGTTAGTGAATCTAAATCAAACAACCAATAGGGACCATTGCCTTTGATATTAGCAGTATTTTCATTAAATTCAACATTGCCACTTTCTTCAATTGTTTTAGACACACTGTTATATAGTCTATAGGCTTTGCTTTGGGTTGAGTATCCTACAAAGAATCCTTCTTCAGCCTTACTTTCAAACTTCCCTAAGTGAGTCTTAGTGTGAAGGATAGTACATGAGCATCCAAAAGGCTTGAAGAAAGCTATTAAGGGACTTCTGTTATGGAATAACTCATAGGGAGTTTTCCCTTGTGATTGAACAACCTGAACCCTATTTAGAACATAACAGGCTGTATTAACAGCTTCTGCCCAGAAAGTCATTGGCAGATTTGAATCAGCTAACATTGTTCTAGCAGCCTCAATTAATGTTCTGTTCTTTCTTTCAGCTACACCATTTTGCTGTGGTGTTCTTGGTGCACTATATTGTCTAGCAATGCCTTTGGACTCACAAAAACTGTTTAGAATGTGATTTTTGAATTCAGTTCCATTGTTTGATCTTATCACCTTAACTTTGGAATTGGATTGGTTTTCTATCTTAAGGATAAAAGACTTAACTAGTTCAGCAGTTTCATCTTTGGACCTAAGAAAGTAAACCCAAGTAAATCTGGTGAAATCATCAACAATGACTAAACAGTATGCCCTTTTATTCAAACTCAAAACAGATGTTGGACCAAATAGATCCATATGTAGCAACTGAAGAACAGATGAGATTGAATTTACTTCTTTGGTCTTATGAGAAGTTTTGTGTTGCTTACCTTTAAGACATGCTACACAATGATCATTACAAATGAACTCCTTTTGTGGTAAGCCTCTTACCAGATTCTTTTTAACTAAAGCATTCATGGACTTGAAGTTCATGTGACACATCCTTCTATGCCAAAGAGCAGACTCATTTGATGATGCTTTGGATATCAAACAGCTTAAAGTATTTGATTTAGATAAAAGATCTGTGTCCAGACAGTAGACATTGTCCTTTCTTGGTGTTCTTAGTAAAACAAGATTTTCAGGAACTTTGAAATCTTTTGAAAGAACAATGCACTCAGAATCTGTGAATAAAACAATGTTTTGTTTGTCACAGATTTGAGAGACACTTAATAAATTGTACTTAAGCTGTTCAACATACAAAACATCATGGAATGTCATGTTGCCTGCATTAACAGTAGCTTTACCTGTAACCTTACCTCCTTTTGAGTTGCCTCCAAATGCAACAAAACCTCCATCAAAACCTTTGAAATTTGACAAGCATTCAGAATTGCCTGTCATGTGCCTAGAGCATCCACTGTCCAAATGTCATCTTGTTCTATGAGGAGACCTGTGGTTGCCCTGCACAAATAACAGCTTAGTCAGTAGTGGAGTAAACCCAAACCAAATTGGTTTTGGGTTGGCCTTGTACATTGACATAACTAAATACTGTTTTTGACTTCTTATATTTAGTGAGATCTACTGATGGAGTCTTCGGAGAGTATTTGGTGACTATATGAGGTATCCAACTATTTTGATCATCTTTTCTTCTAACAGTCTCAGATGATTCACTAGCAGTTCCAGATTGATGCTCAGCAGCTTGAGCTGTGTTTGTAGTGCTAACAGCTTCAGTTTTTGCACTAACAGCATCAGATTTTGTCTTAGCAGTCTGATCTTTTGCATTAGCAGTTTGAGCTGAAGATTTGTCCTTGACACACCATATTTGTTTAAAACTTGATTTAGGCTTTGCCAAAACTTGTTTTTGATGTGTGGACTGTTTTTTATTAACTTTTGAAAACCTGTGATCAACTGTTTTCTTTGGAACTGATGTGGAAGGTTTTACCTTTGAGTGCTTTGCCTGAATAGGATTTGATTTTGTGTGATTCACAGTCTGTTTTGCAACAGCTGGTTTGTAAAAACAATCCTTGGCTAAGTGATTCTTCCTTCCACAGTGAAAACACCTTTTGACAGTTTGAATTGGAGAACCAGACTTTTCTGTCAATTTCTGGTTCTTGTTTCTTTGATTTCCTCTTACCTACTGTTGTTTAGGAAACTTTTGAACACCATGCTTTTGGCATGTGCAGACAGAAATAGTTTTACCTCTTTTAAATCCTTTTGATGAAGATGCAGTGTTACAGTTAGAATGTACAGAAACTTGTGGAATAGCATTGCATACACTCATCTTCTCTTTTCCTTTCTTACTGGGAGCTTGGACCTCTATGAGTGCACTCAATGTGTCACAGTCTCCATTTTGAATTTTATCTTCCTTTGATTCAGGACTGTTATCAAGGATAGGATCTACAATAGTCATAGACTCATCTAGTGGTTCATTGATAAGTCTATCAGCAACCTCACTCATTGGGTGAATGTACTTGTTGTTGTATGGAGGTGGAGTAGCTCTGTATCCTATTCCCTCTTTGGGATTAACCTGAGATTTTACTCTATCTTTAAATTGGACTTCCATTAGGTGTTCCAGCTTTTGATTTGCTAACTTAAAGTTTCCTAGATCTATGTTAACAGATTCTAGTTTCTTATTAGCCTCTAACACCTTTTGTTCAGTCTCTTCTACCTTTTTATTCAGAGATTCTATTTTCTTATTTAGCTCCTTTTTCTCCCACTCATGATATGTTCTATCATAACCCATTTGAATCTCATTTTCCTTATAATCATTGATCTGTTTTTCCAGATCTTCTATGGCTTGCATGTATTCATATCTCCTTTCTTCCATCTTAGCTAGAGTTTTGCACATGCTCTCATTATGATCTGTGTACTTTTTAACCATATTTTTGCATGATTGAGAGCAGAGTTTAGAATTTACCTCAGATGGTAGTTCAGTGGAGGAGACATTTGATGTTTCTGCCATTAGAGCTTGATTTTGAAATTCTTCCTCTGTCTGATCACTCCAGTCAAACACATTGTCTTCTTGAGAGACAAGTGCTGTTGATGATGATATTTGAATGGGCTGTGAAGTCCTTGATGGCTGTTGACCTTGAGATCTACATTCTCTGGCAAAGTGACCAAGCTTATGGCATTTATAGCATTCCACTTTTGATTTATCAAAAGATGGTTTGCCTTCTGTCTTGGCTTGAAAGTTGGCCCTTCCAGTTCTTTTAAGAAATCTTTTGGCCCTCATGGTCAGCATTGGATGTTGCCACTTTAAATCCATCTCTTCAAAATCATCTGGATGAATTTGTTCCAAGTCTTCAACATTTAGAGCAAATAATCCATCATTGGCAACAAAAGCCTCATAGTGAGTTTCAGCAGAGTTGCCATCACCACCTGAAAAAGAATCACAGTTATTAGATTTTTCAGAAGACAGAAGAGCAGTATTATGATTATAAGAAAAGGATTTCTTTTTAGCATCAATCTCAGTCTCAAACACTCTTAAACTGTTAAACAGATCATCCAATTCTATCTCATCAAGAGTGTCTTTTGTTCTCCATTGTGCAGCATAGACTGTCCATTCTTCTCCAAGAGATCTGAGAAACTTTCTGTTGACTTCATCTTGATCCAGGTTGACCTTTGCACTTTCCAGTTCACTTATCAGTTTGTTGAACCCGTCAAAAATTTGAGTAAGGTTTTCATTCTTGCCACCAGAAAAGTTTTCATACTGCTGTTTCAAGAGGTCCTTTTGGTTTCTCTTGGTACTGGCATTACCAGCAAACCTCTTCTCTAAGGCATTCCAAAGAGAGTGAGCAGTATAAAACTTTTTGAACTGATGTTGATAAGCATTAGGAATGGCTATTTGTAATAGTGTAAGTGCTTTCACTTCATTCATTCTAGCCTTCCTTTCAAGTTCAGTTTTTGGAGGAGTTTTGACTTGTTTTCCCTCATCATCAAGTTCTGGATCAACTACAGGAGGAAATTCAACAGCTTCCCATATGGCATAATCAATTAATTGAATA
>JAANYP010000046.1:45184-63002 GCA_020465985.1 Centrapalus pauciflorus
AGCACAACTTTGCCTTGGGGATCCAATATGTAACCCAGGTGCTCATCAAAGTTAACCTTATAGCCAGCATCACACAATTGACTTATGCTAAAAAGGTTATGTTTTAGCCCAACCACATAGGCTACTCTTTTGAACACTGCAGCACCAGCTTTAAGAGTTCCATATCCCTCAGTGGATCCCTTTACATTGTCACCAAATGTGACTTTTGGCCCTTTTTCAGGCCTGAGATCACTCAGCAAGTCCTTACAACCTGTCATATGCCCTGAGCAGCCACTGTCCAAGTACCAAACCTGGGATGATTGTTTTTCCTGCAAAGTGATAAGAAGAATATTAGATATTTTTAGGGCAACTCATCACAGAGATGAGTTCTCCTACTTCATCAACATTTGTTGATGGACTTGTGATGTCAACACTAATATTCCCTATTTGAATGGTATCAGCTTGAATACCACTCTCATTGGCTAAGATGTTTCCAACACTATTTATGTTGGCAGTGAGGGAAACATCAGAGTCAGCAGGCCTCATGTCCACAGCTTCAGGACAGTCTTTGGCCAAATGCGTCTTCATTCCACATTTATAACATTTTCTTCTTTTAGCATTTTTGGAAAAAGACTTTTCAGAAACACATTCTGGGTTATTTCAATTGATTCCATAAATAGATTTAGCAAACTTATTACTTTTTGATGAATCAACAGCTTGAGTGGAAAGTTCAATAGCCACAGCTTTGCCTGTCTCTTCTTTCCTCTTTTTAGGAGGGCATATATCAAAGATAGGAAGCTTGATAGGCTTTTGACCTTCCACAGGTTTAGGAAACTTATTTCCAGATCTCTCAGGCTGAGCCATGGCTTTGCCTTTGCTCTTCCTGAGATGTGATTGATGTTGCCTATCAACATAATCATTATTCCTGGTTTTTAAATACTTATTCTCATTTAAAACCAGTTTACCACTATGATTAGAAAACTTATTTGAAATCACAGCAGTTTTGCCTTCAACCTGAGACTTACTCTTGTTAAAGGCAGACTACTTTCCCTTTGAAAACTTATTTTCAAAGTGTTCAGCATTAAAAGGATTAGTATGCCTTTTTACACCAGCTTTAGACCCAAAGTCTGTTTTGTCAACAGGTTTGGTGTCCACAGCTGCAGTTTGGACATGCTTTCCTTTCTTTTGCTTGTGTGAATCAGCAGAACACTTAGCAAGCTTATTAGATGAAAGACTGATTTCATCAACAACTTTTGAGCTGGGTTCACACAAGCTGTCAGTGTTTTGAGGCCTGACAAACCTGTTTGTTGAGATTAATTTACCATTCACTCTTTGAATAAAAGTGTTTGGAAGCTCACCAAGAGTGGACAAGTCTTCTTTTAATTTGTTAACCTCAACAATGGAAGCTGCTGTGTCAAGATCCCCTCCAAGATAGGCTTGGATTTTTGCAGGGATCTGCTGACTTATACAGTGGCTGACTTTTTGTGCAGATTGGCACCAAGAGTCAACTATCTTTTGAAGCTTAGCATGTTTTATATCTGTTTCTCTCTTTTCTTCCAGTAAAATGGAATTGATGTGTTGGCCATCAGACAGTTGTTGTCTTCTTCATCAGATGATGAATCAGACTCCTCCCAGTCACAAGTTTCAGCCATTAGTCCCTTTTGCCTGTTAGAAACCACTGAGTTTTCTAACTTCCTCAGCTTGGCCATGGCCATAAGGTACTTAACCCTGTAGCCATCATCCTTGTTTGTCTTGTGTGGTTTGGATGTCTAACCAACAGCTTTTGACACACAGTCAACAGCTATATGGCCAGTTTTGCCACATTTGAAGCACTCAGCTTTGGTCTTGTCAAATGCTTTCTTTTTTACAGCATTTGAGCTTCCCTGTAGCATGTTTCTTCCAAACCTTTTCCTGTTGAACCTTTTGACAAGCATGGCTATCATCTGCTCATCATCCAGTTCAGCACTATCTGCATTGTCTTCCTCATCAGATATTTCCTCCTTATCATCAGCCTGTTGATCAGGTTGAATGAACACATCACTCACTTGATTTACAGGTTGTCTCACACTAGCCACAAAGGCTGCACCTTTCTTAGATATTTCCAAGGCATTTCTCTTCTGTTGCCTTGATTGCTCATCATTTAGTAAGGATCCATACAAGTTAACAAGATCCATACTTTTGATAGTACCTGAATTCCTTAAAAATGTAGAAAAATAATTCCATTCTTCAGGCAGATTATCTAAGAATTTGTTTACCAAAGTCAGGCTGTCCTTGGTGATCCCAACAGCTTTGAGATCATTTACAAGAGCAGTAAACCTGGTGTAGGTTTCAGTGAGAGTCTCCTTTGGTTTTGCAAAGAAGAGTTCATACTGTCTAACAAGATTGTTAATCCTGTTGTCAAGTGTGATTGTGGGTCCATCATAAACGGTACACAAAGTATCCCACATCTCCTTGGCAGTCTTCATCTTCTCAACCTGTTTGAACACATCATCAGGTAGAGAGATGACCAGATTGTTTCTGGCCTTTGCATCAAGAGCCACCAGTCTTTTGTCTTCATCAGACCATTGAGCTTTTGCTTTCTCAAATGTTCTGATCTCAGGAGCAGCTCCTTCAACAGCAGGAGTTATTGTTGTAACAGAGGTTGGCACATAGGGACCCTCCATTACAATCTCTGGTAGTTGTACATCCAGATTCTCTAAGTAGAGCATCATTCTGCACTTCCAACCAGAAAAGTTCTGATGATTGAACTTTGGAGGTTTGCCCATTGAGCCATTGTCATAGTATGAGGAATTTGCAGCACTGTTGTCCATGGAAATTTTGGGAGAATGAGAGATCTAGAATGACACACACTCTAAACTGCTCTGATACCAGTTGTAGGTCCCAAAAGATATCCCAAGTGTATAGCTTTAAGCTGTAGAGGGGGGGTGAATACAGCACTTCAAAAACTACACACAATTTTCTCAATGTTTGTATGTATTATTAACAAATGTTAATTACAAACAAGCTTGAATGCGGAAAGGTTCAAGCTGAGATGACAGATACAACAGTATATCTAACTAGTCTAAGACTGACTTAAACTAATTACAATGAATACACTCACTAAGAATCACTCACTGTGTTTACAAGACTCTGAGGAACAGCTTGAATAAGAACAGCTTAGACACTGAGTACTGTTTTATTCAAGCAGACTTGCATGCATGAAAGACACACTTTGAATGCACGTTCACTCTTGTTTTCAGCACTTAGCTTTTTGGCTTGATCGATCAATCCTTGGAAGTTTCTTTTTATACCCACTCAGAGGATCTAAGTGAAGCTTCTTCATTGGACGAGATGAAAAAGGAGAAGTCTTGTTGAAAAGACAACATAACCTTTTCTGCACCTTTCTGAAAAGCAGACTTGTCTTCACATGTGCAGAACTTTTGTCTTTTTACTTTGTCTACTGTTGCATTGCCTTTAACCAAATAAGGAATGTCAACTTTGTGTTTTTCTTCCTTGTAAAGGCCTATTTTGATATAAGAAAAAGGTCTGTCACCCTTTTTCAAATAACCTTTTGTCTTCATGTAACAGAACAGCTTGGGCAGGCTTAGCAATTCTGATTTCCACTTTGTCTTCGACTTTGTAAACTGATCATGTAGTCAAATATAATACATGAGGACTTGGAAACACATTCCATAAAGTGTTTGTCCTGTTCACAAAGAACAGGTTCTGTTCACAAAGAACAGAACACTTGTAAACTGCCCAAGCTGCTCATCAGTGTAGAGCAGCGTAGACAGTTTATGTCCAGCTTGTTCAGCAGACTGAACAGCTTGGGCAAAACTGCCTTTGTTGCAACACATGCAACATATAGAAGAGCTTTAGGCTGATATTGCAAATCTTTTCAGGTTTTAATAAGGCATATAACAGGCCTTAAATTCAACCTTCAAAGGCATCAACAGGTTTGATTGATAATCTCCCCCTCAGAAGCAGAGCAGGTTTGACAGAGGCCTTTTTGTGCCTAACAGGTTCTTTGGACTTAATAAAGATCCGAACCTTTGGAATTTAAATATGAATTTTGGATGGCGAATCCGAAGATTTAACACTTTAACTTGTGAAAATTGATGGAAATCATGATTAAACAAACATTGATGGTACTTTCCTATGAAAATGTAACAGGTCCCTTGTGGTTTTTTTAACACACAGTGGGGTACTTTGTGATTCCGGTTAAAACCCCAAAAAAGAAATAATATAATTTGAAGTTTTTTAAAAGCACCCACTATGAGTATTGTATATGTCTACATTTGTTTTATGCTAGCTTTTGTTCATTGAGGCATGTTGATTCATTTTTGCTTGGCATTCTACTAACTTGCGTTTATGCTGATGCACATTGTTGCTTGTTGCATGTTATTACATGTTCCGTGTTCTTTGTTGTGCATCTTATGTTGGGCTTTCGAGCTATAACTGGTAAATCGATGCTACCATGGCTATATGACCTGGAGTTGGTCTCTCCGAGGTCTTGATGTGCAGGAGTAGCATCCCCGATGGTAAATTTTGCCTCTGTTGAATGTGTGATTCCGTGCAAAGGCACGATGGTGTTGCGGCTCATTTCTGTACTTCATGTACGCAGAGAGTATACGACATTTCTTGTCGGTGTTACTCTTGTGTGCTGCATAAATATTTGTAGAATGTATAATCTATGTACTCACTAAACATTAAAGCGAAAATCTGCTGCTGGACCTTCTACCTAGGATAATTATTGAAGTTTGAGGACATCTACTACTCAATGTGTAAATGAATAGAAAAGAGATTCCAATGGAAATCCTTGGGATGGTTTGTAATAATTATTAAGTATGTAGAAACTAGACTGGAACCTTGTAGCACCATAGGGTGTTTGACTTTTATTTTTAATTATGTACTTTCAATTTTCTGTAATGAATTAATTTTTCAGATCAGTAATGATTTATGTGTTGTGATTAATCATGGAGGTTATTGTGGAAAGTTTGTCACACAAGATGTCTAAGAACTTGTTTACCTGAGTTAAAATGTCCTTAGTAATCCAATGGCTTTGAGATCATTTACTACAGCAGTAAACATGGTGTAAGTTTCAGTGAGACTTTCCTTAGGCTTAGCAATGAATAGCTAATATTGTCTAACAAGATTATTAATCCTGTTATCCAATGTGATAGTGAGACCATCATAGACAGTACCATAGAGTATCCCACATTTCTTTGGCTTATTCATCTTCTCAACCTGTTTGAACACATCATCAGTAAGGGAGATGACAAGGTTGTTCCTGGCTTTTGCATCAAGGGCCACCACTCTTTTATCTTCATCATGTGACGTCCTTGTTAATTAATGATATAATTGTAGCAATCACCAGGATCGACTAACAACCCAATGAGTATCATAATAATTGAAATTGAATACTTAAATTAGAATTAAGCACATCTACACTAAAGCAATAGAATACATGTCTACAGTGATAAAAGTCTAACTATTACATTAACATAATTGTTTTAGAAGTAATGAATCCCAGCCCAAAGCTATTACATTCAAGTACCAATAGCTTCTATAGTCTCCGGGATATTGATTTGATATGCTTAAGATGAAGGTCCAGCTACACTCTTGCCTTTGCCTGAAAACATGGTGAGTCAACAGTAAGCTAAATGCTTAGTGAGATAACAGATTATACATACAACAAATATTTCTTTACATGCAATGCTTAACCATGGGCAGTGTAAGCCCCATGTATGTGAAAACGGCAGTGAAAGCCTCAATGTGTGAGTAAACCATGCAGTGCTAGCATGGGGTGGCAGTTCAATATGCTGATCGGCTGGATGTGCCGAACCTGATGGGATACGAGTGGGATGATCAGTCCCCGACAGTGGCCTGCTGTCAGCCCCAGTCCAGGTCGCATCAGATTATGAAGTAATGATCATGCAGTGCAAGCATGATGTAAATAGATGCACTTTCAAATGAACGCAAGCTACATGTGTGTTACATGTCAAGTACGAGTGTGCATCATAACAACAAATCATTTCATGAGTGCCAAATGAAGTATATGAACAACGTGAACATGCCATTGAATGTATAAACATGAATGTAAAAACAATAAATGTTCGAATGATAATCTGCAACTCACAGTGATTGGTTTTGTGACTTGATCCTGAATCAATGTGTGTTTTGATAACACCACAATGATCTGTAAAGTAGGTGTAATAGTGAATTTGTGTCAGTAATTGCTTAAAACTTGTATTTTGTAATTTTAAATGTAATTGGGTCTGAATTCGGACCACATCCGAATTCGGATGGATCCGAAATCCGAATGGTCCTCAGGTCCGAATTAGGGTGATCCGGATTTGGTCTGGATCCGAAATTGATGGATCCGAAATAGGTATGTGTCCGAATTGAGGTTGAGTCCGAAATTGACATTGATCCGAAATGGGTAATGGTCCGAAACACTGTAAGTCCGAAATGGGTGTCCGAAATATGTGTTGGTCCGAAATGTTTGAATCAGGACCCGAATTCGGATGGTCCGAATTCGGTCCATAGGGATCCGAGTTCATACTTATAAATTTTCCAGATTTGCATTTTTGACCATTTTACATGTTTCAGTAACTAAAAATTGAAGATATGAACTTAAATGTACTATATCAACTTATAACATAACACTAATGTACCAAAATATTGCATTTTTGTCCATTTTTCATCCTTGGCCGAGGAACACACACACTAAAACACACACTAACTTTCAAAATCATACTTAGACTTTGAATCTGATTCTGAAATTTTGTACACTATAACATATATGCTCGATTTCAACAAATCCATCATAATATATAACATGCATTAACATCTTGAATCAAAATCCTTATGATTCGGTTCTTATTGAAACCGAACCAAAATCTTCAAAAATTCGTAAATAGGAGTGATTCTTACCTCAAATCGTTTGTTGTAATGCTTATAATTCCTTATTTGCTATCTGAATCCAACTTTTGAACACTTGAAATTGTTGATTCTTGTGTGTTTTCTTGGATGGAGCCGAGAGGAAGAGAGAGTAGAGAGAGAGAGTGGGGGAGTCGGCTAGAGAGAGAGTGTAGTGAGAGAGTGGATTTTGAAAAGTGAAAGACTTTTCCCTTTTTATTTCTATTTTGACCCAATTGCACATTATACCCCTCAACTTCGTATTTTCTTACTTAACTGATAATATGATCAAAATTTAACTTAAATTGATATAATAATCCCTTAACACAATAATTAAGTCCTTAAAGCTGTAAATTACATAAAATTGAAAAATAGGGATGTTACACATCAGTCCATGGAGCTTTTTCTTTTTCAACATTACCGACTTCATGACCAACACCTTTAGCAGATGGAGTAACGGTTGTAATAGAAGTACGTACATAAGGACCTTCCCTCACTATTTCTGGAAGTTGAACATTCAGATTTTCAAGGTAAAACATCATTCTACATTTCCACCCTGAGAAGTTTTGATGGTTGAACTTTGGAGGTTTGGCCATAGTGCCATTGTCATAATAGGAAGAGGAGTTTGAAGCACTGTTGTCCATGGTGGGAAATGGGAAGTTATGAGACATCTAGATATGACACACACTCTAAACTGCTCTGATAATAGTTGTAAGTCCCAAAAGGTTTCCCAAGTATGTTTACAAAGGCTGTAAAGGGGGGGGCGGGGGGTGAATTCAACTTATTCTTTATCACACACTTTTTCTCAATGTTTGTATGTATATATTAACAATTGTTAAATTACAAACAAATTTGGATTGCGGGATGATCCAAACTGAGATGACCGAATTGAAACAACGGACTTTAAACTAATCTAAGACTCACTCAGACTAGTTACAATAAATTTACTCACTAAGGCTCACTCACTGTTTACACAAGACATAGACTGAACAACTTTGAGGATGAACAACTTAGACAACTCAGCTATATCACTCTAAGTTGAAACAGAACTTGCATGCATAGAAAACACACTTTGCTTTGCAATACACGTTCTTTGTTTGTGGATTTCTCACTCTTGGTTTTATCTAACTCCTTGGAAGCTTCTCTTTTATACTTACACACAGAATCTCAGTGAAGCTTCTTCATTGGTTGTAGAGAAAGTGGGAATCTCTTGCAAAAAGACAAAATTACTTTTCTACATAAGTATGACAAATCATACCTTGTCCACTTGTTGCAGAATCTTTGTCTTTTCCTATTTGTGTATGTCTTCCAAAGTTATACCATAAAGAGGAATGTCAACTTTAAACCTTTACTCTTCATTGTAATGCTATTTTGATATAAGAAATGGTTTGTCACCCATTTCAGATATACTCTTTGTCTTCATGCTTCAGAACAGCATTGGAAGAACTGACAATTTTTTATTTTTCACTTTGTCTTGAGTTGTTGACTAATCTATACGTTCAAGACATTGCATGAGGATATGGAAACAAATTCCAAAAAGTGTACAACCTATTCACAAAGAACAGAACACTTACTTAAGTCAAAACTGTTCAACAAACATGAACAGCTTAAACAGTTTCTGTCAAACCTGTCAAACAGTTATGGACAGCTTTGACAATTTGTCAAGTTACAACGATGTAATAGTGTAAACAGACTTACGCTGATTTTGCATATCATTTTTCAGGATTTAATAAGGCATTAAAAAAGCCTTAGATTCTCCTATTAAGTGTTCAAGTAGGTTTGATTAGAAATCTCCCCCAATTATATACATAGGTTGAGGCCTTTTGTGCCTAGCCATCTTCGATCGCATTAAGAACCCTCATAAAGTAACTCTGTGCTTTCTGAGGCATCAACTTCTTAACTTTCAATCTCTCAAGAATATCCAATAAATTCCTCATCTCTCTAAAAAGATATCTTAAGGTTACTGACGAGTATTTGCTCGTTTCGAAAACCCTCAATAACAGTTTTTGCTCAAGATGGTTTTCATATATAACTCCCAAATATGGCTTCACAATGGTATAGTAGTGTTTGAATCAATCAATCTCATGGTGACTTCTATTTGGAGGAGTAAGATTGATTCGACATTGATGAGTCTCCAATCCAAATTGAATATCTTCCACCGCTGTAAACACAAACTAGGTATGCCTAAAATCAAACACTGAGCGCATACCTGTTCCCACAACTCTTGATTTATGCCTCTCTTTTTTAAGCTCATCATACAAGTCTTCAACTTCCTTAAGTCTCAGATTGATGTGACTTAACTACCAAGGCTATATGATTTATCTGTTTTGTGCAATGGCATGATGGAGTTGATCCCTCTATGGTCCCGAAGGGCTGTTGTAACATCACCGATGATAAATTTTATACCTCAATTGATTTATTTGTTCCGTGCAATGGCATAATGTAGCTTATTGCTCATATATGATTTCGTACTTCGTGTACAAAGGGGTGCACGACATTTCTGGACAATGTGACTCTTGTGTTCTACATAAAGACTTGTAGAATATATCATCCATGTACTCACTAAGCATCACTTCCCCTTTAGTTGTAAAAAATTTTTCAGGAAAAGAGAAATCCGCATCTAGACCTTCTAGCTACGTCAATTGTTGAATTGCTTGACGATTGTACTAATCAATCGGTAACATATTAATAGAGATTCCATTGGGATATTTTGGGATGGTTGTAATAAGTTTTGTGTATGAAGACTTAGAAAGGAACCATGTAGCACCATGGCGTGTTTGACTATAATTCGATTTATAGTTTCATGTAATGTACTAAGTTTATTGGACTTATTGTATGGTTATCGATTGTATGGTTTAATCATGGGTGATGTGTTTCTGGTTATTGTGACAAGGGTGTCACAATATAAAATGAAATTTTCTATGGAAATTTCATATGAGTTCTAAGAGAGATCATCTTAGGTGTGTGTTTTTGAGTGCGAAAGTTCTTAGAGACTGGGTACCCAAATTTTCTCATTAATATAAATTCTTCATTGATTCTATTGGAGTGCAAATTATACTGGGAATCAAACTTATCAATAAATTTATTCATATATTAAATTCTTTAGTTTAACACAATATGCTTAAACATATAGTTAAGTAACATATATTTGTTTAGAGTGTTTAATTTTATAAATTGCGAGACATTTGTTTGTAATGTATAATCATATTTAAATCAAATAAACCTTGTAATAATGATTAAATAGTTGAGTCTTGGGATTCTTCAAAAATATTTTGAGTTTTACTTCCAAAAAGATTTAATTAAAAGGTCATTTTAGCATTACCTCTGAAACATCCCGTACTTAGCTTAGCATAATTTGCAGCTAAATGTAAGTTTTCCTATCTTTTAGTAATGTACTTAAAGTTAAATTAATAATAGTTAAAATTGAGGGTTACTTGTGCTATTTCATTAAGGTACGGGTGCAAACTGTTAATCTTGCATAACACGTATCAATTAACCTTATTATTCATCAAAACATCATCTGCTTTATTCCATCTCATGCAAAATGAGTTCTTGGCACCATTTCTTACTAAAAATCACTTATAACTATAATTTAATCCTCAATCTTTGATCATAATTCAAGATACAAGTTGGAAATCGTTTGTTGGTACACCCTGTGTGACGATAGCAGTCTAATCGATTATGATTTAGGTAATATTCTGAGTTAACCAGCATTTTGATATATATGTTTAATATGTGTTTGTCTGTTATTGATTGTGTGTTTGAACTTGATGTAACATATTACAAGAAGTTCAAACATAAAGGTCAAAGATTATGTCAAGCATAAGTTAAAACATAAGTTTCATCACTTAAGTGTTTAAGTGCATTTGGCTAGATTCGAATAGGTTAAGGAAGGCATTCGAATCTGTGATAGATTCGAATGTATCCTTAGATTCGAATGGGCTAGATTCGAATCTGTCAGATGGACAGATTCGAATGGGCCTTAGGCCAGATTCGAGGTTGGCCCACAACAGACTCGAATCAGGGTCTATAATTAGGGATAGACTCGAATCATTAGCAGACCTTTGGCAGAATTCGTGAGGAATTAAGCAATAGGCGATCTCGAGTTTATCAGCTAGGTGAGTCCCGTTTCGGAGAGAATTAGTACGTAGGATCGTTCGTGTGTCGTTCGTTCAGCGTCTAATAGTCTCCGTGTTTCCGTTGGTTGAGAGTTGTCCGTCTAACCGTCAACGAGGATTCCGCACTCGTTAACGGATCCGCGTCTAGATAGATCTTGCATTGGTAGACCTTACAAGTGGTATCAGAGCCTACGGAGTGTTCGTGGTGTTCTTCGTGTTCATCAGATACATTCTAGGTTTCTTGACGCTAGTTGGACGGTTTTTCTCTCAAAAACGTGTTTTTGAGCTTAGCAAATTCATATTCGGGAAACACTTTGTCGTTTTTCACGTTTTTGGTCGAAATCATTATTTTTCATTTGAAAAATAGTGATTTAATCTGTAAAACGTCAAAAAATCAAAGTGTTAGCCGTTTTTCGAGTTTGCGGCGCTCGAATCTATAGGGGTAATTAGGGTTTTACTTTATTTTCGAGTCTAACCAAAATACGCTCCTTTCGAGTCAATTTCAGTCAGTTTCGAGTCTGTGGTGTTTCGAATCTGTTACTATATTCGCTTTAGATCTCGAGTCTATATTGTTTCGAGTATTGTCTCGAGTTTGGTACTGTTTCGAATCTGTGCTTCGATTCTGCTGAAATTTGGATTCTGTTGTGCCTTCGATTCTAAGGGTCTTCGAGTCTAAGGGGTCCTTCGAATCTGACATATCTTCGAATCTAAGGAATTGTTCGAATCTGACCTATTTCGAATCTAATTGAATTAAAATACTTAATCGAATTTAATCCCAAATAAATTGGAATCTAATTACATTCGAGTCTATCTAGATTCGAAAGAGTTAATTCACATTAGTTTCGAATTAAATTAATTAAGTCTAAATTCAATTTGTTTCAGAAAAGATGTCAAACCTTCAGAAATTCCTTGAGATGGATCACGAAGTTGGGAAAGCCAATGCACCACCTAAGCTGATGAAAGTTGAGGATTACTACTGGTGGAAGGACAGATTTACGGATTTTGTACGATTCAACGATATGCGCATGTGGGTGTGCATTGATGAAGGGTACATTCCACCAGTTTCTGAGGTTGAAGGCCGTCAAAAGGTCTTGTCATATCAAATGATGAAAGAAGATGACAAGAAACTATTTGAAGCTGAAAACAAGGCTTTCTCTATTATCCGTATGGCGTTACCTCAAGATATCTTGCACACATTTCGGACTCAGAGGACGTCGAAAGAACTTTGGGAGTCTCTCCAGAAAAGATGTGAGGGTAATCCACGGGTACGTACAAAGCGTACAGAGCTGTTGACCCAACAGTTTGCAATTTTCAAGGCTCTTAAGGATGAACAGTTGGATGATATTATCACACGATTCTATCATCTGATAACAGAGCTTGAAAGTCATGGCATTGAGTACTCGGACAGTGACAAGAACAATAAGCTTCTTGATGCCCTACCAGCCAAATGGGCTATGTACGTGGCAATGATTAAGCTGAATGAAGATAAATACTATGCTCAATCACTGGATGACATCGTGGGAACGTTGAGGGCATATCACTTCGAAATGATAAAGGCTGAGACTGATTATGAGCAAGTCCAAAATCCGGCGATGTATTTTGGAAAGACATCAAAATCATCAGTGACAGCTGATCAGAAGAGTGCTACAGCGTTTTTCACCGGAGAAACGTCATCGCCACCAGAGTCCGAAGACTCGCTGAATCGCGCGTTCTTAGGGTTAGGAAGATCAGAAGAACCGCAACCTCAAGTCCAACAGGCATCGACCAGTCAGAGCTATTCTAAGATGCCAATGAGCGCAAAGTCGGCGGAAGAACATCTGAATCTGCTTGCTTCGTTTGTGGCCGCATACGGAAATTGCGTTCAAGGGAAGATTAATGATCCGGCTCTTTGGGATGAAGATTACGATCAGGTCGACCCTGATGACTTAGAGGAAATGGATCTGAAATGGCAACTGGCCATGGTAACCCAGAGGGTTAAGAGATTCATAAAGAGAACTGGAAGAAATCTACAGATGAACAACAAGGGGATAGGATTTGATAAGTCCAAGGTGAAATGCTATAACTGTCAGGGATTGGGACACTTCGCCAGGGAGTGTCAAAGACCGAAGGTAGAGACATACCAGGGGCAGAGTCAGCATCAGGGACAGTTCCAAAATCAGTCCCAACAAAGATATCTTCCAAGTTCTTCATCTGGTCAAGCCAATCTAGCGGGTCTGATATCAAATGTCACTTCTGACAGACAGCTAGATGGTTCCTATGACTGGAGTTCACATCCTGAGTCCAATGCTAGAGCTTTCATGGCTGAAGTTACGGAGAATGGTTGTGACGAAGATGAGCAGACCACAAGGGAAAACAGTCCGATGTGGGTAGAGAAAGCGAATGATCAGACCGTGCTGGAGTTTGCTGCTCAGATGGCCAACGTGGAATCTGATAACTCTAAGGTTAGTCTTTCTTATTCTCTATTTCGTGAATTATGTGCTTTATGTGTTAGTTCTAACGATAGGTTAAATCTAGTTTTAGACTCACATAAGACCATAGCTGCTCAAAATGAAAATTTAAAAATTGAAAACGCTAGCCTAAATGATATAAAAAAAGATTTAAAAGAAAAGCTTAAGGCTGATGCTCAAGACGTAATCGTTCTAAAAGACAAACTGAGTGAGCAGTGTGTTAGGATAGAGCTTATGTATGAGCACGTAGAAGCCTTGACCAAAAGTCTGAAAGATAAGGACATAGAGCTAGCCGAGACCAAGGTTAGGGTAGCAGAGGCAAATAGCAAGCTGGAAAAGTTTAGGAATTCGAGCCTAAACCTAGGGAAAGTCTTAGATGCCCAAAGATAGTCTAAGAAGCCTGTAGGTCTAGGTTTTCACGAAATTCCTCCACCGTTCAATGCAAACTATGTGCCTCAGCCTCAGGAGAAAACTGACAACTCAGTAGACTTAGAGGACCTACCTGAACCTACACCTGAGCCTACAGTTGAAAATACACCTAAGGTGACTGACTCAACCGTCAAGGTCAAGAAAGTGAAATTTGTGTCTTCCTCCAGTGAAACACCTGCAGGAAAACAGAAAATTTCATGGGCTGACCAGGTCGAAGAGACAGACACTGAAGATGTACCAAAGGCAATAGACAATAGTGAGACACCTAGATCTAAGGGACCAACCAAAAAGTCCATGGATAAGATGTCTTGCTTTAGATGTCACGAGAAAGGGCATGTTGCTTCTCACTGTCCAAATAGGAAAGCTGATGTTACACCTAAGACAGTGAATCCAACACCTGTTAAGCCTTCACCAACTGTGGCGAGCACGAGTAGTTCTCAGAGTACCGAGAAAACTGTGCAGGCCGCACCAAAACCTGTTGTGAAACAAACACCGGTTAAGGTTGGACCAAAAGAGGTGGTTAGGACAAATTCACCGAATCGTGTCTTTAATCAATCTAGGTCAGCACCTCAACAAGTCTATAGGAGCACCACACCTAGCAGGTCACACACTCCAGTTAGGTCACATACTCCTGTTAGACAATATGTTCCGGTAAAAGCTCAGGGATCACAGTCTGAAATGCATTATAATAAGGCTTATTCTAGAGCATCACAACAACTTCCTACTCAAAGGCAAAGAGTGAATCTAAATCACTCGGCACCACAACAGAATTCAGTTCAAAGGCCCAAATCACCTGAAAGACGAGATGGGTACCTGAAAGAGTTCAAGTATGTGGACGAGAATGGTATTACCAAGTCAGTCATGGCTTGGGTTCCCCGTGATAACTAACCTATTTTCTTTCATGTGCAGGAGATAACTACCGGTCCAAACAACAAGTGGTTCGTCGACAGTGGTTGCTCCAGGCACATGACGGGGGAACGAAGTCTTCTCACAGACTTCAAGGGGGGTAATAGGGGATTTGTATCATTCGCGGGCAACAAAGGAGGAAATATCACTGGAACTGGAGAAGTCACTAATGGGACGATTACATTGGATCAAGTTTATCACGTTGATAAATTGGTTCATAATCTCATTAGTGTATCTCAAATCTGTGATAAAAAGAACTCGGTGTTATTTACTGACACTGAGGCGTTAGTGCTAAAGCCGGGATTCAAGATACCTGAAGATTGGATATTGATGCGGGCTCCAAGGAAGAATGACTTGTACATGCTAGATATGAACAAGCCAGATAATTCGATGGGTCCGATCTGCTTACTATCAAAAGCTTCGGAGACGGAATCGGTTTTGTGGCACAGACGCATGGCTCACTTGCACCTAAGGAAAATGAACTACATAACGAAGAATGGTTTGGTGCAAGGTGTGCCTCTGAAGAGCTTTCAGTTTGAGGATAAGTGTCTACCGTGCATGAAGGGCAAGCAACATAAAAAGACACACAAGTCCAAGAAGCTGAACTCCATAACCTCAACATTCGATTTGTTGCATATGGACCTTTTCGGCCCTATCAACAAAAGGAGTATAGGAGGTAGTTGGTTTTGCTTAGTTATCAGTGACGATTACTCACGGTTTTCATGGGTTTTCTTTTTAGGTACGAAGGACGAGACGGCTACAAAGCTCATCGGGTTCTTAGACCAAGTGGAGAATTCCTACGGAACAAGGGTTAAACATATACGTAGTGATAATGGGACTGAATTTAAAAACTCTATAATTGGTGTATATTGCCTATCAAAGGGCATCGTGCATCAATTCAGTGCACCATATGAACCTCAACAGAATGGGGTGGCCGAACGTAAAAACAGAACATTGATTGAGGCTGCAAGGACTATGCTTTCGGATTCAAAGCTTCCTACCATGTTTTGGGGGGAGGCAGTGAATACCGCGTGCCATATTTTAAATAGAGTCCTTACAGTCAAATCATTGAACAAAACATGTTATGAAATTTTGAATAAACGGCCACCTAACTTAACTGGATTCGAACCGTTTGGAGTACCATGCACACTTTTAAGAACAAAACATCACCCGAAGTTTGGTGAAAAGGCTGACGAAGGATACTTCCTAGGTTATGTGCCAAACTCACCAAACAAACGGGTTTTTAACAAAACGAGTGGTACTGTGGAGATTGTGTATAATATTGAAGTCACAAGTTATACACATGAACCCCAAACAGGTCCGGAATGGATATTTGACTATGATAAGTTATTTGAGTCATTTAACATTCCTTTAGATGATGCTGCAGGTACAATCGATAAAGACATGGCGACGTTGCACCTAAATGACGATGGCCATATTTTTCCAAGGACCACGTTCGAATCTACGTCCGAGCCTACTGCGACTGTAGATGGGTCTCCAGAAGTTGCTAATCCAGAAGAACCTAACACTGAGAATCAGACTCAAGCATCAAGTTCTGCCTCTGAGGAAAACGTCCGTGAGGAAGAGAATGTGGAAGCTGAGCCTGTTCCCCCTTTAGGTGAAATAGGATCCAACCTAGGAGATAATCTAAGGGTAGACGAAATAGAGACCTCTAGGATTAACAAGAACCATCCTATAGATAGCATCATAGGAAATCCTAACGAGGGTGTGAGGACTCGGAGTAGTGTAAATAACAACACTGTGTTGTTGTCGATGATAAACGACTCCGAGGCATATCATACTTGTCTATATTCGTGTTTCATATCGCAAGTAGAGCCCAAAAATGTGCAAATGGCACTTAAGGACAACTCCTGGGTTGAAGCGATGCAGGAAGAACTTTCACAATTTAGGAAACTAGAAGTGTGGGAGTTAATTCCGTTACCTCGAGGGGAGATTGCAATAGGAACCAAATGGGTTTTTAAGTGCAAAAGAGATGATCGGGGTATAGTCACGCGCAACAAGGCGAGATTAGTTGTAAAGGGTTTCAACCAAGAGGAGGGAATCGATTACAACGAAGTGTTTGCACCAGTAGCAAGGTTAGAAGCAATTAGGTTGTTTTTAGCTTTTGCCTCCTTCAAAGGATTTAAGGTATATCAACTGGATGTTAAGAGTGCTTTCCTATATGGGAAAGTGAAGGAGTTGGTGTATGTAGAACAACCGCCCGGGTTTACAGATCCTAAATATCCTGATAGAGTATATCGATTAGATAAGGCTCTTTATGGATTACATCAGGCACCTAGGGCATGGTATGAGACTCTATCCAACCATCTTTTAGAAAATGGCTTTGAGAGGGGTAGGATAGATAGTACTCTTTTTGTGAAGAGAAAGGGAGATCACTTTATCTTGGTACAAGTGTACGTCGATGATATCATTTTTGGATCATCAGACGAACAGATGTGCAAAGATTTCGAGAAGGTTATGAAGTCTAAGTTCGAGATGAGTGCTATGGGGGAGTTGAATTTCTTTTTGGGGTTACAAGTTGACCAGAAGAAGGAAGGCATGTTTATCCATCAGACCAAGTATGTCTATGACATATTGGAACGGTTTGGGATGGAAGGAACAAAGTTGACTGCCCATTTCAGCACGCCGATTCAAGTGAATCACAATCTCGGGCCGGGTACTGAAAGTGATTCCGATGTGGATCCGACTTTATATCGGGCCATGATTGGGTCACTTATGTATTTAACTGCTTCAAGACCTGACATAATGTTTGCTGTGTGTATTTGTGCTAGATTTCAAGCGAATCCGAAGGAGATGCATATGAAAGCTGTGAAGCGGATTCTACGATACCTCAAGTCGAAACCGAAACTGGGACTTTGGTATCACGCGGAGGGAGATCTAGAGTTGGAGGCGTTCACAGATTCTGACTACGGAGGATGCAGCTTGACGCGCAAATCTACGACTGGAGGTTGTCAGTTCCTAGGAGGGAGATTGGTGTCCTGGCAATGCAAGAAACAAACATCGGTAGCCGTGTCAACG
>JAANYP010000047.1:0-120941 GCA_020465985.1 Centrapalus pauciflorus
AAGTAATCAAGGAAAATGCAGCAGCAGTTGTCCAGTTTCAGCAATGTGTCTATCATACGTTCCTAACATACAATTAAGTAATCAAGGAACAAGGAGCAGCAGATGTTTCAAGACAAGTCAGTAACAATCACCAATAAGTACCGAAACATATGCAAGTAAGTAATGCATTCTGTCACTCACAGCGGTCCTGAGCAATACATCTAATCAAGGAACATGCAACAGTAGTTGTCCAGTTTCAGCAGTGTCTATCATACGTTCTTAACATACAATTATGTAATCAAGGAACAAGAAGCAGAAGATGTTTCCATACAAGTCAGTAACAATCACCAATATGTACCGAAACATATGCAAGTAAGTTTTGCAATCTGTCACTCACAGCGGTCCTGAGCAATGCAAGTAATCAAGGAACATGCTGCAGCAGTTGTCCAGTTTCAGCATTGTCGATCATACGTACGTAACATACAATTAAGTAACCAAGGAACAAGCAGCAACAGATGTTTCCATACAAGTCAGTTTCAATCACCAATAAGTACCGAAACATATGCAAGTAAGTATTGCAATCTGTCACTCACAGCAGTCCTGAGCAATGCAAGTAATCAATGAACATGCAGCAGCAGTTGTCCAGTTTCAGCAGTGTCTATCATACGTTCCTAACATACAATTAAGTAATCAAGGAACAAGCAGCATCAAATGTTTCCATACAAGTCAGTAACAATCAACAATAAGTACCGAAACATATGCAAGTAAGTAATGCAATATGTCACTTACAGCGGTTCTTAGCAATGCAAGTAATCAAGGAACATGCAGCAGCGGTTGTCTAGTTTCAGCAGTGTCTATCATACGTTCCTAACATACAATTAAGTAATCAAGGAACAGGCAGCAGCAGATGTTTCCATACAAGTCAGTAACAATCACCAATATGTACCGAAACATATGCAAGTAAGTTTTGCAATCTGTCACTCACAGCGGTCCTGAGCAATGCAAGTAATCAAGGAACATGCTGCAGCAGTTGTCCAGTTTCAGCAGTGTCTATCATACGTTCCTAACATACAATTAAGTAATCAAGGAACAGGCAGCAGCAGATGTTTCCATACAAGTCAGTAACAATCACCAATATGTACCGAAACATATGCAAGTAATGCAATCTGTCACTCAGAGCGGTCCTGAGCAATGCAAGTAATCAAGGAACATGCTGCAGCAGTTGTCCAGTTTCAGCATTGTCGATCATACGTTCCTAACATACAATTAAGTAACCAAGGAACAAGCAGCAACATATGTTTCCATACAAGTCAGTTTCAATCACCAATAAGTACCGAAACATATGCAAGTAAGTAATGCAATCTGTCACTCACAGCGGTCCTGAGCAATGCAAGTAATCAATGAACATGCAGCAGCAGTTGTCCAGTTTCAGCAGTGTCTATCATACGTTCCTAACATACAATTAAGTAATCAAGGAACAAGCAGCATCAAATGTTTCCATACAAGTCAGTAACAATCAACAATAAGTACTGAAACATATGCGAGTAAGTAATGCAATATGTCACTTACAGCGGTTCTTAGCAATGCAAGTAATCAAGGAACATGCACCAGCAGTTGTCTAGTTTCAGCAGTGTCTATCATACGTTCCTAACATACAATTAAGTAATCAAGGAACAAGGAACAACAGTTGTTTCCGTACAAGTCAGTAACAATCACCAATAAGTACCGAAAGATATGCAAGTAAGTAATGCAATCTGTCACTCACAGCGGTCCTAAGCAATACAAGTAATCAAGGAACATTCAACAGTAGTTGTCCAGTTTCAGCACTATCTATTATACGTTCCTAAGATACAATTAAGTAATCAAGGAACAGGCAGCAGCAGATGTTTCCATACAAGTCAGTAACAATCACCTATATGTACCGAAACATATGCAAGTAAGTAATGCAATCTGTCACTCACAGCGGTCCTGAGCAATGCAAGTAATCAAGGAACATGCTGCAGCAGTTGTCTAGTTTCAGTAGTGTCTATCATACGTTCCTAACATAAAATTAAGTATGAAAGAACAACATCGCAGATGTTTCCATACAAGTAATTAACAATCCCAATAAGTACCGAAACATATGCAAGTAATGCAATCTGTCACTCAGAGCGGTCCTGAGCAATTAAGTAATCAAGGAACAAGCAGCAGCAGATGTTTCCATACAAGTCAGTAACAATCACCAATATGTACCGAAACATATGCAAGTAAGTAATGCAATCTGTCACTCACAGCGGTCCTGAGCAATGCAAGTAATCAAGGAACATGCTGCAGCAGTTGTCCAGTTTCAACAGTGTCTATCATACGTTCCTAACATACAATTAAGTAATCGAGGAACAGGCAGCAGCAGATGTTTCCATACAAGTCAGTAACAATCACCAATATGTATCGAAACATATGCAAGTAAGTAATGCAATCTGTCACTCACAGCGGTCCTGAGCAATGCAAGTAATCAAGGAACATGCTGCAGCAGTTGTCCAGCTTCAGCAGTGTCTATCATACGTTCCTAACATACAATTAAGTAATGAAAGAACAAGCAGCAGCAGATGTTTCCATACAAGTAAGTAACAATCACCAGTAAGTACCGAAACATATGCAAGTAATGCAATCTGTCACTCAGAGCGGTCCTGGGCAATTATGTAATCAAGAACAAGCAGCAGCAGATGTTTCCATACAAGTCAGTAACAATCACCAATATGTACCGAAACATACGCAAGTAATGCAATCTGTCACTCAGAGCGGTCCTGAGCAATGCAAGTAATATAGGAACACGCAACAGCAGTTGTCCAGTTTCAGCAGTGTCTATCATACGTTCCTAACATTCAAATAAGTAATCAAGGAACATGCAGCAGCAGTTGTCCAGTTTCAGCAGTGTCTATCATACGTTCCTAACATACAATTAAGTAATCAAGGAATAGGCAGCAGCAGATGTTTCCATACAAGTCAGTAACAATCACCAATATGTACCGAAACATATGCAAGTAAGTAATGCAATCTGTCACTCACAGCGGTCCTGAGCAATGCAAGTAATAAAGTAACATGCTGCAGCAGTTGTCCAGTTTCAGCAGTGTCTATCATACGTTCCTAACATACAATTAAGTAATCAAGGAACAGGCAGCAGCAGATGTTTCCCTACAAGTCAGTAACAACCACCAATATGTACCGAAAGATATGCAAGTAAGTAATGCAATCTGTCACTCACAGCGGTCCTGAGCAATGCAAGTAATCAAGGAACATGCTGCAGCAGTTGTCCAGTTTTAACAGTGTCTATCATACGTTCCTAACATACAATTAAGTAATGAAAGAACAAGCAGCAGCAGATGTTTCCATAAAAGTAAGTAACAATCACCAATAAGTACCGAAACATATGCAAGTAATGCAATCTGTCACTTAGAGCGGTCTTAAGCAATTAAGTAATCAAGGAACAAGCAGCAGATGTTTCCATACAAGTCAGTAACAATCACCAATATGTACCGAAACATATGCAAGTAATGCAATCTGTCACTCAGAGCGGTCTTGAGCAATGCAAGTAATCAAGGAACATGCAGCAGCAGTTGTCCAGTTTCAGCAGTGTCTATCATACGTTCCTAACATACAATTAAGTAATGAAAGAACATGCAGCAGCAGATGTTTCCATACAAGTAAGTAACAATCACCAGTAAGTACCGAAACATATGCAAGTAATGCAATCTGTCACTCAGAGCGGTCCTGAGCAATTAAGTAATCAAGAACAAGCAGCAGCAGATGTTTCCATACAAGTCAGTAACAATCACCAATATGTACCGAAACATACACAACTAATGCAATCTGTCACTCAGAACGGTCCTGAGCAGTGCAAGTAATCAAGGAACATGCTGCAGTAGTTGTCTAGTTTCAGTAGTGTCTATCATACGTTCCTAACATAAAATTAAGTAATGAAAGAACAAGCAGCAGCAGATGTTTCCATACAAGTAAGTAAGAATCACCAATAAGTACCGAAACATATGCAAGTAAGTAATGCATTCTGTCACTCACAGCGGTCCTGAGCAATACATCTAATCAAGGAACATGCAACAGTAGTTGTCCAGTTTCAGCAGTGTCTATCATACGTTCTTAACATACAATTATGTAATCAAGGAACTAGAAGCAGAAGATGTTTCCATACAAGTCAGTAACAATCACCAATAAGTACAAAAACATATGCAAGTAAGTAATGCAATCTGTCACTCACAGCGGTCCTAAGCAATGCAAGTAATCAAGTAACATGCAGCAGCAGTTGTCCATTTTCAGCAGTGTCTATCATACGTTCCTAACATACAATTAAGTAATCAAGGAATAAGCAGCAGCAGATGTTTCCATACAAGTCAGTAACAATCACCAATATGTACCGAAACATATGCAAGTAAGTAATGCAATTTGTCACTCACAGCGGTCCTGAGCAATGCAAGTAATCAAGTAACATGCTGCAGCAGTTGTCCAGTTTCAGCAGTGTCTATCATACGTTCCTAACATACAATTAAGTAGTCAAGGAACAGGCAGCAGCAGATGTTTCCCTACAAGTCAGTAACAATCACCAATATGTACCAAAACATATGCAAGTAAGTAATGCAATCTGTCAGTCACAGCGGTCCTGAGAAATGCAAGTAATCAAGGAACATGCTGCAGCAGTTGTCCAGTTTCAACAGTGTCTATCATACGTTCCTAACATACAATTAAGTAATGAAAGAACAAGCAGCAGCAGATGTTTCCATACAAGTCAGTAACAATCACCAATATGTACCGAAACATATGCAAGTAAGTAATGCAATCTGTCACTCACAGCGGTCCTGAGCAATGCAAGTAATCAAGGAACATGCTGCAGCAGTTGTCCAGTTTCAGCATTGTCGATCATACGTTCCTAACATACAAATAAGTAACCAAGGAACAAGCAGCAGCAGATGTTTCCATACAAGTCAGTTTCAATCACCAATAAGTACCGAAACATATGCAAGTAAGTAATGCAATCTGTCACTCACACCGGTCCTGAGCAATGCAAGTAATCAATGAACATGCAGCAGCAGTTGTCCAGTTTCAGCAGTGTCTATCATACGTTCCTAACATACAATTAAGTAATCAAGGAACATGCAGCATCAAATGTTTCCATACAAGTCAGTTACAATCACCAATAAGTACCGAAACATATGCAAGTAAGTAATGCAATCTGTCACTCACAGCGGTCCTGAGCAATGCAAGTAATCAAGGAACATGCAGCAGCAGTTGTCTAGTTTCAGCAGCGTCTATCATACATTCCTAACATACAATTAAGTAATCAAGGAACAAGAAGCAACAGTTGTTTCTGTACAAGTCAGTAACAATCACCAATAAGTACTGAAACATATGCAAGTAATGCAATCTGTCACTCAGAGCGGTCCTGAGCAATTAAGTAATCAAGGAACAAGCAGCAGCAGATGTTTCCATACAAGTCAGTAACAATCACCAATATGTATCGAAACATATGCAAGTAATGCAATCTGTCACTCAGAGCGATCCTGAGCAATGCAAGTAATCAAGGAACATGCAGCAGCAGTTGTCCAGTTTCAGCAGTGTCTATCATACGTTCCTAACATACAAATAAGTAATCAAGGAACATGCAGCAGCAGTTGTCCAGTTTCAACAGTGTCTATCATACGTTCTTAACATACAATTAAGTAATCAAGGAACAGGCAGCAGCAGATGTTTCCATACCAGTCAGTAGCAATCACCAATATGTACCGAAACATATGCAAGTAAGTAATGTAATCTGTCACTCACAGCGGTCCTGAGCAATGCAAGTAATCAAGGAACATGCTGCAGCAGTTGTCCAGTTTCAACAGCGTCTATCATACGTTCCTAACATACAATTAGTAACAATCACCAATATGTACCGAAACATATGCAAGTAAGTAATGCAATCTGTCACTCACAGCGGTCCTGAGCAATGCAAGAAATCAAGGAACATGCTGCAGCAGTTGTCCAGTTTCAGCAGTGTCTATCATACGTTCCTAACATACAATTAAGTAATGATAGAACAAGCAGCAGCAGATGTTTCCATACAAGTAAGTAACAATCACCAATAAGTACCGAAACATATGCAAGTAATGCAATCTGTCACTCAGAGCGGTCCTGAGCAATTAAGTAATCAAGAACAAGCAGCAGCAGATGTTTCCATACAAGTCAGTAACAATCACCAATATGTACCGAAACATACGCATGTAATGCAATCTGTCACTCCGAGCGGTCCTGAGCAATGCAAGTAATCAAGGAACATGCAGCAGCAGTTGTCCAGTTTCAGCAATGTCTATCATACGTTCCTAACATACAAATAAGTAATCAAGGAACATGCAGCAGCAGTTGTCCAGTTTCAGCAGTGTCTATCATACGTTCCTAACATACAATTAAGTAAACAAGGAACAGGCAGCAGCAGATGTTTCCATATAAGTCAGTATCAATCACCAATATATACCGAAACATATGCAAGTAAGTAATGCAATCTGTCACTCACAGCAGTCCTGAGCAATGCAAGTAATCAAAGAACATGCTGCAGCAGTTGTCCAGTTTCAGCAGTGTCTATCATACGTTCCTAACATACAATTAAGTAATCAAGGAACAGGAAGCAGCAGATGTTTCCATACAAGTCAGTAACAATCACCAATATGTACCGAAACATATGCAAGTAAGTAATGCAATCTGTCACTCACAGCGGTCCTAAGCAATGCAAGTAATCAAGGAACATGCTGCAGCACTTGTCCAGTTTCAGCTGTGTCTATCATACGTTCCTAACATACAATTAAGTAATGAAAGAACAAGCAGCAGCAGATGTTTCCATACAAGTAAGTAACAATCACCAATATGAACCGAAACATATGCAAGTAATGCAATCTGTCACTTAGAGCGGTCCTGAGCAATTAAGTAATCAAGGAACAAGCAGCAGCAGATGTTTCCATACAAGTCAGTAACAATCACCAATATGTACCGAAACCTATGCAAGTAATGCAATCTGTCACTCAGAGCGGTCCTGAGCAATGCAAGTAATCAAGGAACATGCAGCAGCAGTTTTCCAGTTTCAGCAGTGTCTATTATACGTTCCTAACATACAAATAAGTAATCAAGGAACATGCAGCAACAGTTGTCCAGTTTCAGCAGTGTCTATCATACGTTCCTAACATACAATTAAGTAATCAAGGAACAAGGAGCAGCAGATGTTTCAAGACAAGTAAGTAACAATCACCAATAAGTACCGAAACATATGCAAGTAAGTAATGCATTCTGTCACTCAGAGCGGTCCTGAGCAATACATATAATCAAGGAACATGCAACAGTAGTTGTCCAGTTTCAGCAGTGTCTATCATACGTTCTTAACATACAATTATGTAATCAAGGAACAAGAAGCAGAAGATGTTTCCATTCAAGTCAGTAACAATCACCAATAAGTACAAAAACATATGCAAGTAAGTAATGCAATCTGTCACTCACAGCGGTCCTGAGCAATGCAAGTAATCAAGGAACATGCTGCAGCAGTTGTCCAGTTTCAGCTGTGTCTATCATACGTTCCTAACATACAATTAAGTAATCAAGGAACAGGCAGCAGCAGATGTTTCCATACAAGTCAGTAACAATCACCAATATGTACCGAAACATATGCAAGTAAGTAATGCAATCTGTCACTCACAGCGGTCCTGAGCAATGCAAGTAATCAAGGAACATGCTGCAGCAGTTGTCCAGTTTCAGCATTGTCGATCATACGTTCCTAACATACAATTAAGTAACCAAGGAACAACCAGCAGCAGATGTTTCCATACAAGTCAGTTTCAATCACCAATAAGTACCGAAACATATGCAAGTAAGTATTGCAATCTGTCACTCACAGCGGTCCTGAGCAATGCAAGTAATCAATGAACATTCAGCAGTAGTTGTCCAGTTTCAGCAGTGTCTATCATACGTTCCTAACATACAATTAAGTAATCAAGGAACAAGTAGCATCAAATGTTTCCATACAAGTCAGTAACAATCACCAATAAGTACCGAAACATATGCAAGTAAGTAATGCAATATGTCACTCACAGCGGTTCTGAGCAATGCAAGTAATCAAGGAACATGCAGCAGCAGTTGTCTAGTTTCAGCAGTGTCTATCATACGTTCCTAACATACAATTAAGTAATCAAGGAACAAGGAGCAACAGTCGTTTTCGTACAAGTCAGTAACAATCACCAATAAGTACCGAAAGATATGCAAGTAAGTAATGCAATCTGTCACTCACAGCGGTCCTGAGCAATACAACTAATCAAGGAACATTCAACAGTAGTTGTCCAGTTTTAGCACTATCTATTATACGTTCCTAACATACAATTAAGTAATCAAGGAACAGGCAGTAGCAGATGTTTCCATACAAGTCAGTAACAATCACCTATATGTACCGAAACATATGCAAGTAAGTAATGCAATCTGTCACTCACAGCGGTCCTGAGCAATGCAAGTAGTCAAGGAACATGCTGCAGCAGTTGTCTGGTTTCAGTAGTGTCTATCATACGTTCCTAACATAAAATTAAGTAATGAAAGAACAAGCAGCAGCAGATGTTTCCATAGAAGTAAGTAACAATCACCAATAAGTACCGAAACATATGCAAGTAATGCAATCTGTCACTCAGAGCGGTCCTGAGCAATTAAGTAATCAAGGAACAAGCAGCAGCAGATGTTTCCATACAAGTCAGTAACAATCACCAATATGTACCGAAACATATGCAAGTAAGTAATGCAATCTGTCACTCACAGCGGTCCTGAGCAATGCAAGTAATCAAGGAACATGCTGCAGCAGTTGTCCAGTTTCAACAGTGTCTATCATACGTTCCAAACATACAATTAAGTAATCAAGGAACAGGCAGCAGCAGATGTTTCCATACAAGTCAGTAACAATCACCAATATGTACTGAATCATATGCAAGTAAGTAATGCAATCTGTCACTCACAGCGGTCCTGAGCAATGCAAGTAATCAAGGAACATGCTGCAGCAGTTGTCCAGCTTCAGCAGTGTCTATCATACGTTCCTAACATACAATTCAGTAATGAAAGAACAAGCAGCAGCAGATGTTTCCATTCAAGTAAGTAACAATCACCAATAAGTACCGAAACATATGCAAGTAATGCAATCTGTCACTCAGAGCGGTCCTGAGCAATTAAGTAATCAAGAACAAGCAGCAGCAGATGTTTCCATACAAGTCAGTAACAATCACCAATATGTACCCAAACATGCCCAAGTAATGCAATCTGTCACTCAGAGCGGTCCTGAGCAATGCAAGTAATCAAGGAACATGCAGCAGCAGTTGTCCAGTTTCAGCAGTGTTTATCATACGTTCCTAACATACAAATAAGTAATCAAGGAACATGCAGCAGCAGTTGTCCAGTTTCAGCAGTGTCTATCATACGTTCCTAACATACAATTAAGTAATCAAGGAATAGGCAGCAGCAGATGTTTCCATACAAGTCAGTAACAATCACCAATATGTACTGAAACATATGCAAGTAAGTAATGCAATCTGTCACTCACAGCGGTCCTGAGCAATGCAAGTAATCAAGGAACATGCTGCAGCAGTTGTCCAGTTTCAGCAGTGTCTATCATACGTTCCTAACATACAATTAAGTAATGAAAGAACAAGCAGCAGCAGATGTTTCCATACAAGTAAGTAACAATCACCAATAAGTACCGAAACATATGCAAGTAATGCAATCTGTCACTCAGAGCGTTCCTGAGCAATTAAGTAATCAAGGAACAAGCAGCAGCACCCATACAAGTCAGTAACAATCACCAATATGTACCGAAACATATGCAAGTAATGCAATCTGTCACTCAGAGCGGTCCTGAGCAATGCAAGTAATCAAGGAACATGCAGCAGCAGTTGTCCAGTTCAGCAGTGTATATCACGTTCCTAAATACAATTAAGTAATCAAGGAAAAGGGCAAGCCAGCAGATTTTCCATAGCAAGTCAGTAACAATCAGCCAATATGTACCGAAACAGGCAAGTAAGTAATGCAAATCTGTCGCTCACAGGCGTCCTGAGCAAGTGCAAGTAATCAAGGAACATGCTTCAGAGTAGGTCCAGTTTCAACAGTGTCGACTCGGTTCCGAACCATACATTAAGTAATCAAAGGAACATGCGCAGCAGATGTTTCCCTCAAGTCAGTAACAATCACCAATATGGACTACCTAGAACATATGCACGTAAGTAATGCAATCTGTCACCTCACAGCGGTCCTGAGCAATGCAAGTAATCAGGAACATACTGCAGCAATTGTCCATTATCAACAGGTGTCGTATCAGACGTTCCGAACTACATTAAGTAATGAAAGACAAGGCGCAGCAGATTTTCCATACAAGTAAGTAACAATCACCAATAAGTACCGAAACATATGCAAGTAATGCAATCTGTCACTTAGAGCGGTCATGAGCAATTAAGTAATCAAGGAACAAGCAGCAGCAGATGTTTCCATACAAGTCAGTAACAATCACCAATATGTACCGAAACATATGCAAGTAATGCAATCTGTCACTCAGAGCGGTCTTGAGCAATGCAAGTAATCAAGGAACATGCAGCAGCAGTTGTCCAGTTTCAGCAGTGTCTATCATATGTTCCTAACATACAATTAAGTAATGAAAGAACAAGCAGCAGCAGATGTTTCCATACAAGTAAGTAACAATCACCAGTAAGTACCGAAACATATGCAACTAATGCAATCTGTCACTCAGAGCGGTCCTGAGCAATTAAGTAATCAAGAACAAGCAGCAGCAGATGTTTCCATACAAGTCAGTAACAATCACCAATATGTACCCAAACATGCCCAAGTAATGCAATCTGTCACTCAGAGCGGTCCTGAGCAATGCAAGTAATCAAGGAACATGCAGCAGCAGTTGTCCAGTTTCAGCAGTGTTTATCATACGTTCCTAACATACAAATAAGTAATCAAGGAACATGCAGCAGCAGTTGTCCAGTTTCAGCAGTGTCTATCATACGTTCCTAACATACAATTAAGTAATCAAGGAACAGGCAGCAGCAGATGTTTCCATACAAGTCAGTAACAATCACCAATATGTACCGAAACATATGCAAGTAAGTAATGGAATCTGTCACTCACAGCGGTCCTGAGCAATGCAAGTAATCAAGGAACATGCTGCAGCAGTTGTCCAGTTTCAGCAGTGTCTATCATACGTTCCTAACATACAATTAAGTAATGAAAGAACAAGCAGCAGTAGATGTTTCCATACAAGTAAGTAACAATCACCAATAAGTACCGAAACATATGCAAGGAATGCAATCTGTCACTCAGAGCGGTCCTGAGCAATTAAGTAATCAAGGAACAAGCCGCAGCAGATATTTCCATACAAGTCAGTAACAATCACCAATATGTACCGAAACATATGCAAGTAATGCAATCTGTCACTCAGAGCGGTCCTGAGCAATGCAAGTAATCAAGGAACATGCAGCAGCAGTTGTCCAGTTTCAGGAGTGTCTATCATACGTTCCTAACATACAAATAAGTAATCAAGGAACATGCAGCAACAGTTGTCCAGTTTTAGCAATGTCTATCATACGTTCCTAACATACAATTAAGTAGTCAAGGAACAAGGAGCAGCAGATGTTTCAAGACAAGTCAGTAACAATCACCAATAAGTACCGAAACATATGCAAGTAAGTAATGCATTCTGTCACTCATAGCGGTCCTGAGCAATGTAAGTAATCAAGGTACATGCATTAGCAGTTGTCCAGTTTCAGCAGTGTCTATCATACGTTCCTAACATACAAATAAGTAATCAAGGAACAAGCAGCAGCAGATGTTTCCATACAAGTCGGTAACAATCAGCAATATGTATCGAAACATATGCAAGTAAGTAATGCAATCTGTCACTCATAGCGGTCCTGGGCAATGCAAGTAATCAAGGAACATGCATCAGTAGTTGTCCAGTTTCAGCAGTGTCTATCATACGTTCCTAACATACAATTAAGTAACCAAGGAACAAGCAGCAGCAGATGTTTCCATACAAGTCAGTAATAATCACCAGTAAGTACCGAACCATATACAAGTAAGTAATGCAATCTGTCACTCACAGCGGTCCTGAGCAATGCAAGTAATCAAGGAACATGCTGCAGTAGTTGTCCAGTTTCAGCAGTGTCAATCATACGTTCCTAACATACAATTAAGTAATCAAAGAACAAACAGCAGCGGATGTTTCCAAACAAGTAAGTAACAATCACCAATATGTACCGAAACGTATGCAAGTAAGTAATGCAATCTGTCACTCACAGCGGTCTTGGGCAATGCAAGTAATCAAGGAACATGCATCAGTAGTTGTCCAGTTTCAGCAGTGTCTATCATACGTTCCTAACATACAATTAAGTAATCAAGAAACAAGCAGCAGATGTTTCTATTCATGTCAGTAATAATCACCAGTAAGTACCGTAACATATGCAAGTAAGTAATGCAATCTGTCACTCACAGCGGTCCTGAGCAATGCAAGTAATCAAGGAACATGCTGCAGCACTTGTCCAGTTTCAGCAGTATCTATCGTACGTTCCTAACATACAATTATGTAATCAAAGAACAAGCAGCAACAGATGTTTCCATACAAGTCAGTAATAATCACCAATATATACCGAAACATATGAAAGTAAGTAATGCAATCTGTCACTCACAGCGGTCCTGAACAATGCAAGTAATCAAGGAACATGCAGCAGCAGTTGTCCAGTTTCAGCAGTGTCTATCATACGTTCCTAATAGGGGTGTGCAAAATAACCGAACCCGAATAACCCACCCGAACCGAACGTTATTCGGGTTAAATGGGTCGGGTTATTCGGTTTTCGGGTTTGTTAATCGGGTTAAATGATAACCGAATAAGGTTTTCGGTTCGGGTATCGGGTGAGAAGTTAAAAATTCTGGTTACCCAAATAACCCGAATAACCCATATATCAATAATTAAAAAATTAATAATAATAATATATCATCCCATCTTGGCATCTTGCATCTACTTTAGTAAAGACGTATGTTTTTATTTTTTGCAAACCAAAAACACGTCTCTTTTCGACTCTTCCACGGTTCCCCATATATAGAATTTAAATATTTAATTACATAATTTTAAACTTTTTAACCCGCTTAACCCGTTCTACCCATTTTACCCAACCTATTTAACTCTTTTAAACCATTTTATAGAAGATTCTATTTTTATACTAAAACCAATTAACCCATTTAACCCAAACCGAATAACCCGATACCCATTTAACCCAAAACCGATTAACCCGTTCTCTTATTTGGTTCGGGTTCGGGTAGTTAACATATACCCTCATACCCGAATAACCCGAACCCAATAAACCGAAACCCGTTTAACCCGCCCGAATAACACCCCTAGTTCCTAACATATAATTAAGTAATCAAGGAACAAGCAGCAGCAAATGTTTCCATACAAGTCAGTAACAATCATCAATATGTACCGAAACATATGAAAGTAAGTAATGCAATCTGTCACTCACAGAGGTCCTGAACAATGCAAGTAATCATGGAACATGCAGCAGCAGTTGTCCAGTTTCAGCAGTGTCTATCATACGTTCCTAACATACAATTAAGTAATCAATGAACAAGCAACAGCAAATGTTTCCATACAAGTCAGTAACAATCACCAATAAGTACCGAAACATATGCAAGTTAGTAGTGCAATCTGTAACTCATAGCGATCCTGAGCAATGCAAGTAATCAAGGAACATGCAGCAGCAGTTGTCCCGTTTCAGCAGTGTCTATCATACGTTCCTAACATAGAATTAAGTAATCAAAGAACATGCAGTATCAGATGTTTCCATACAAGTCAGTAACAATCACCAATATGTACCGAAACATATGCAAGTAAGTAATGCAATCTGTCACTCACAGCGGTCCTGAGCAATGCAAGTAATCAAGGAACATGCAGCAGCAGTTGTCAAGTTTCAGCAGTGTCTATCATACGTTCCTAACATACAATTATGTAATCAAAGAACAAGCAGCAGCAGAAGTTTCCATACAAGTCAGTAACAATCACCAATATGTACCGAAACATATGCAAGTAGTAATGCAATCTGTCACTCACAGCGGTCCTGAGCAATGCAAGTAATCAAGAAACATGCAGCATCAGTTGTCCAGTTTCAGCAGTGTCTATCATATGTTCCTAACATACAATTAAGTAATCAAGGAACAAGCAGCAGCAAATGTTTCCATACAAGTCAGTAACAATCATCAATATGTACAGAAACATATGCAAGTAAGTAATGCAATTTGTCACTCACAGCGGTCCTCAGCAATGCAAGTAATCAAGGAACATGCAGCAGCAGTTGTCCAGTTTCAGCAGTGTCTATCATACGTCCCTAACATATAATTAACTAATCAAGGAACAAGCAACAACAAATGTTTCCATACAAGTCAGTAACAATCACCAATAAGTACTGAAACATATGCAAGTAAGTAATGCAATCTGTCACTCACAGTGGTCCTGAGCAATGCAAGTAATCAAGGAACATGCAGCAACAGTTGTCCCGTTTCAGCAGTGTCTATCATACGTTCCTAACATACAGTTAAGTAATCAAGGAACAAGCAGCAGCAGATGTTTCCATACAAGTCAGTAACAGTCACCAATAAGTACCGAAACGTATTCAAGTAAGTAGTGCAATCTATCACTCACAGCGGTCCTGAGCAATGCAAGTAATCAAGGAACATGCAGCAGCAGCTGTCCAGTTTCAGCAGTGTCTATCATAAGCAATGCTTTAAATATGTAGTCACTACCATTACGAGACGAAGTGTACGGTATTAACAGATCATAAGAGTCTTCAGCTCATCCTGGACCAAAAGGGTTGAACATGAGGCAACGGCGCTGGGTTGAACTGCTAAGCGATTTCGACTGCGAGATCCGTTATCACCCAGGCAAGGCAAACATTGTAGCTGATGCGTTGAGCCAAAAGGAACGGGTTAAGCCCTTGAGGGTCCGAGCTTTGGTCATGACAATCCATTCAAACCTAATGTAACACCCAAGTTACCACAAACAGTACACGTCAGTAAATTACAAGTTGGAAATGCATTAAGTACTAACTAAATATTACAAGTGTTTGATACCACAAGTTAGTAGCCAAAGTCTCAGGTCAAGTAGGTTAAGATTTTAGGGCGATGGCTTAAACCTTGGCCAATTATGTAGGCCAAATAGGCCATTCTCGAACAACTCTTAACCAAGGCAGGATACTTAGGGACAACCAAGGCCAACCATGAGCCATTTGGTGTTCTTAGTGCACATGTCAAGTTTCACGTCATAACTAGGTCGTTAAGTCACGGTTGTCCTTTTTATAGGCTAGTCAAGCCCATTTAGGGTCCGTTCAAGGTCATTTTCAACTACAGCAAGGCCATGAAAGTCATTTCAGTTTCTAAGGGTTCACAACAATAAAACAAGTGTTTTTCCTGTTTAAAGTTAAGTCCCAAAGTCAATGGATCAAGTGGTACATTTTTAGGCCATTAAAGAGCATTAATCGGGTCCATTAGGCCCAATAGTTGGAACAACAGGTCAATTACATATATTCGAGTTTATCAAGTCAGAATACATTAAATTCACATTTTGGTCATTTGTAAGGTCCAATCATAGCTCATGAACTTATACATGCCTCACGAACTTATACATGTCTCACGAACTTGTTCATGCCTCGTTTCTATTCCTTCTGTCCAAGTCTTTTTAAGCTTCAAAATCAAGTCCAATGGCATAATAAAACACGTACACAAGTCCCTTTTACCTATCCAACCATTTATCATTTAGATTAACAACAATCAAGTGCGAAAAATTCAGATTTAAAAGCCTTAAAAGGCTGTCCAAAACCGGTAGCATCAAGGACCATTTCTAAACTTTTAAAACGTGATAATTGCATTAATTTGGTCCAAAAAAAAATCCATTTTACACATAAGACATAGCCAAGCAAATTTGAGTCAATTCTAAGCCACATAGCAACTAACAATCGGGTTTTTAACCCTTTTTAAATCTCGGACAACAGCTTAGCCGAGGGTTGCTGCTGTCTTCGATCTTCCGGTCCAATTTTCAGCCTTTAAGCATTCGTTTCCTGGTCAAAACTTAAAAGAACATTAAGGGACATGTCTAAGATCATATTAGGTCCATTTCTAATGCATTTTCAGTTCATTTAAATAATCGAACAACCCCTTTTTCTTTCTGTTTTTCGTTCGACAGCACATCAGCCATAAAGCTACGTTTTTTGGGCTTTAAACCGAGAAGAAGAAGAGGAAAAACATCAAGCTAACCTTGGTCCATGTATTAGAACACTTGTAGATGATTTCCAAGCAAAATCGAGTCCTAAACTCGTGCAAAAACAGCCTCAAACGTTTCAGAATTTGCATTTCTGATTTTAGCATAATTTTCAAACAAAAACGAAGAATTTATGTGGTGTTCTTACCTAAGATTTGAACCAAACTCAACATGTAATTGCAGAACCTTGTAGTACTCCTTAAGAGCTTTCCAATGACATAAAGAACTCAAGATTTGGCCAAGTAGATTGGAAGAAATCTTAGAGAGAAGTTGGATCTTTAGAGGGTTTTTAGAGAGAGAGGCTCTCAATCTTTGAAATATGATTTTGGGAGAATGCTAAGAATGAATAACTTTCAGCCTTTACCCCCCCCCCCCCCCCCTTCATTAATCCGAAAATTTAACATTTATTTAGTAAATGATTGATTTACCTTTAATGAAATGCTTTATTTACCCTTGTTTGTCCTTATTTTGCATTTTAAATGCAAGAAATAGCAAGGAGGTATTCTTTTTGCTAGTACTTGTCTTTTTAGACTAATTTAATTATTTTTTGTCTATTTTTATTATTCTCAAGTCTTTAATCTTTCAATTAGCTAATTTTAATTGTTTAAATTTTATCTTAGCTAATTTAAGCAAGTTTCCTTAATTAATTATCACTTATTATAATTAATTACATATAAGGCACATATTTCTTATAACTTCACATAATTTCACACAATTAGGCAAAATTACTTAAATATCCAAAGTTTGTTGCTATAATTTATATTTTATAAATTACTGGCTGTTACACCTAAACTCTCAGATTTATTAGCAAATTATAACCTAATTAGAGGTCATTAGCAATTAATCAAGGTGATTAACAAAGTTCATAAGGAAATTCAAGTCAATTAGAAACAGTTTCATCGGTGCGATGAATCGTCAAATTAATTAATCTGATCGATTTGCGATATGATGGATTAATTCAACTAAGTACATAATTAAATTAAGATTAGTAACACTAATCATGCATTAATACACTTAACATTAATTATGCAAGACTAAAACAATTCATTAAACAAATGCATTCAAAAGTATTTATGAATTTACATAAAAAGTAAATACAAGAATACATTTATACAAAAAAAGTAAAATACATCAATAATACATTGATGCGGTCGACCCCCTAGGGGGGGGGGGTACTATCATAGAGTTTGACTTCTATTTTATATTCACAACACCATTACACAATCACCATCATTCATCTTCACTCTTTCACTTCATCAAGATACACACTCAACCTCCAACTTCACCATCATTTCAAAATCTTTCAATCCTCTATAAATAGAGTTCTCTTTTCATTTATTCACACCTTGCAAAGCAAAAGAAATCTCTCTTTCTCACCTCTCTTGATCCGGCCACACACACACACTTTGCACACATCTCCTTTCAAGTGTTCTTCATTTTTGCAAGTGTTCTTGGTGCATTCTTCAAGAGTTTCAACTTTTTCTCATTTGCATACTCCTAATACCCTAAAGTAAGTAAATACTAACTTATAATTTCTTATATTTATGTTTATATAAGTCTTGCATAATATATATAATCACCAACAACAACAACTTTCATAAAAACTCAAGTAAAATGAAAACAAGTTATATATATAAATGTGTTTCATAGCCTTTTATACATGTGGTTTTTGAATGAACAACAAAGATCACAAGTTGTTTCTAGGTTAAGAAAATCCGAATTTTCGGCAGAAATATTACGTCGATTTTAAAAAATCATAACTAATTCATAACTTAACAAAATGAGTTGATTCTTGTTTCAAAAGTTAGATGTATGGCTTAACTAAAAATCTGGAGGTTTTCATAATTTAATATGGAGTTTTGAATCCTCAAATATTATTTGGGAACCCGAAAGTTTGACAGCTCAAAAATGGCCAACATAGGGTTTTAACGAGATTTTTTCCCAACCTACACAACTCGAAAATGGCCGTTCTTAACTTGAAAAATTCTTTCTATATAGTAGTTTTATGACTATGAAAACCAAAACCCAAATCGTTTTGGAGCTTAGTCGAAAACAACCTCAAAGTAAGCCGAAAAACCTTTAAAAAGCTGGAAATTTTATATATATATATATACATATATATATATATAGATATATATATATAGATATCTATATATAGATATATATATAGATATATATATATATATATATATATATATAGATATATATATATATATATATATGTATATACATATATATATATATATATAGATATATATATATGTATATATATGTATATACATCGATATATATATATATATAGATATATATGTAGATATATATATGTATATATATACATGTATATATAATATATATATCTACATATATATATAGATATATATATATATATCTACATATATATATAGTAATATATATGTAGATATATATATATATATATATATATATATATATATATATATATATATATACATATATATATATATATATATATATATATATATATATATATATATATATATATATATATATATATATATATGTATATATATATGTAGATATATATATGTATATATATATAAGCTTGACGTTTTAAGTGGGTTTTATTTATAAACTTGTGAAGTTGGGTGATTTAAAACATATAAACCTTTATACATACATATTATCATATATATGAGAGTTATTAAGTCCCTCACATCATTTAGGATTCGGTTAAACGCGTCCGGTGTCGTCACTCATCAACAACGCAAACCTTCGTTTTTACGTTCGATTTTACCATCAACTTACAGTGAGTCTTCATAGCCCCTATTTTCACTATCTATTAGGGTGGAAATACATGCACTATTTTCATATGGACATCAAAACTGTTTATTTCTTATATGTATTACACATGTGTTTATGTGGATCCATCAGCTCTCATATCATGAACCGTTAAAAAGATATTTATTTAATATATTGTGGATAGATCTATCGGGAGTCATGTCCCCCATTCGGGTTAGTCTTACCGGCTAACAGTGGAATGCATATATAATTAACACACGGTATTACAGTCAGGGATACTGCACATGGCAAACTCATTTAGTTAAGCTTCGGTTATATGATGGTTTATGTAATACATACATGGAATTTATGTTTTATAAATTCAACTCATCTGTTAATGTCCATACAATTGGTCTTTTCGCGAAAACCTATGAGCTCACCAACAATTTGTTGACGTATTTTAGCATGTATTTTCAGGTAATTAAGACATGCGCATTCATCGGAAGCATTCCAAGGCTTCCGTTCATTTTGGTGTCGCATCATTTTCAAACTCGGAGATTTATTTGCATCATTTTTGATAATCTAATTATGTATTTAAATCTCTGTAACTTGCGAACTACTCTTCATTTTTTTCGGTCTATGTAAACGGTTAAATAATTTGAAGTTATATCGATGTATTTTCTGAAAACGTCCATGTAGTGGTCGTTCGTTATGATTATGGTTACGCTTCCGCGACGTCACGCTTCGTTGCCAACCGGGGTAACAGGGTGTGACAACCAAGAACTTAGTTGGCTCAGGAACTTAGTTGGCCAAGAACTTAGGTGATGGCTCACGAACTTAGTTGGCCAAGAACTTAGGTGATGGCTCACGAACTTAGTTGGGTAGGAACTTAGGTGATGGCTCACGAACTTAGTTGGCCAAGAACTTAGGTGATGGCTCACGAACTTAGTCGTGGTTTCACGATTTTGTTCATAATTTCGGCCTTCAAGCATGCATTTCCAGGTCAAAACTCATAAGAACATTAAGGGACATGTCTAAGATCAAAAGAGGTCTATTTCTAATGCGTTTTGGCAACGGGTCGCGATTTCACCATCTATACCAAGGTCCTTGCCTCGTTTATAGGCAACGGGTCGCGGTTCTATCTGTTTCTCGTAATAACATCTAATCAAACGATCGGGCAACTCGTGATCAATCTCATATTCATCGTGTGAGATCACCTCAGAAGTGGAGTCACAAATTTACGACACGAATGGAGGAACAGAAAGATCAAGTGATACGAAACGTTGACCCGCAAGTTAAATGTAACTTGGAACCTTCGTATATGATAGAATAGGCATCAAAGCACCCGATAATTGGGACTACAACACGCCTAGAGCAAGTCCTTGACCCGTTAGTTATAAGAACTAAGAACCAAAGGAATATGAGAACGCCACAAGAATGTGCTCACAATCTTGATAAGTTCTTGAACTATGAAGTCTCAAACAAAGAACAAAGCTCACAAAGATGAGTAAAACTCAAAAGAAAGATATATATTTCTCAAGTGAATTGATTTGAAAGTACATAGGAAGCCATCCATTTATAGGCTCCAAAAACCAAATAAAAAGACACTAATTAAATTCAATGGATTAAAAAAGGGACTTTAATCCATGAATCTAGACATTTTGTCATCACTTGGTAGATAATTCTAGAACTTTTAAACTAAAAAAACATATTAGGCATTTCTAGGCCTTTATTGGACTCAAATAAACTTCTAATGGACTTAAAAAATACATCCATTCTACCACATGGGCATAGTACTAGCCCATAGTATTTCAAAGACTCAAGGAAATGCATCTTTTGGACTTTTATGCTTCTATATTAGGATCCAATGCTTCAAGTCTAGTAACATGCTTCATCACTTGTGGTTGAGCATCGTCTTTGCGTTCAGACTCTCGGATATCAACAACTAAGCTCGTAAAAACTTCTTTGATCTTCTTCGCTCGTCCTGTTGTCATTGGGCCTTCACGTATTTCCATGACATCTTTGGAATGGTTTGTTGAATCTTCATCATTCTCTCCCCCCTTGAAAATGATTCGTCCACGAATCATCACCTACATCAAAAGGAGACAAGTCAGAAACATTGAATGTTGAACTAACTTGATACTCACTTGAAATGGTCCATCTCCTCTAGCTTGCAATTTGGATCTTCGCTTGGTAGGATATCTATCTTTTCTCAAGTGCAACCATACCCAATATCTAGCTTCAAACACTACCTTTTTCCTGCCTTTGTTTGCTTGCTTTGTGTATTGTTCTGTCCTTTTCTCAATATTGAGTCTTACCTTTTTCGTGTAATTGCTTCACAAATTCTGCCTTCCGCTTTCCACCATGAGCCTCACGTACAAATAGCTCCTGTATAGAGCACTTTGGAATGCATAACTTGTTTTCTTTAAACAAATAACCATCATGTCTATAAAACTTATGAAAAAGAAGCATCTTCACAAGAAGCGTATAAGGAAGAAAAATCAGAAACATCTTTGTACATTTCTTTAAGTGATCCAAACCCAAGAAGCTTAGAACTCAATGTGGTGATAAGAGTATGAAGTCTAGAGAATGCATCAGCCACAATATTTTCTTTACCGTTTTTGTATTTGATCAGATAAGGAAATGACTCAATGAATTCAACCCACTTGATATGCCTCCTACTCATATTAGTTTGCCCCTTAAGGTACTTAAGAGACTCATGATCCGTATAAACCACAAATTCCTTACGCCTTAAGTAATGCTGCCATGTTTGCAAAGATCTAACCAATGCAAAAAGCTCTTTTTCATAAGTGGGATAATTCAAGTGAGCCCCCTTTAATTTTTCACGAAAATATGCAATTGGTCTACCTTCTTGAATCAAAACAGCCCCAATACCCACCCCGGATACATCACACTCAAGTTCAAACATTTTATTGAAATTAGGCAATGCAAGGAGTAGATGTCAACCTTTCTTTCAGCAAATTGAATGCAGCTTCTTGTCTTTCTCCCCAATGAAAACTAACCTCCTTCTTCACAAGTTCATTAAGGGGGGGGGGGTAGCTATGGTACTGAAGTCATGAGCAAACCTTCGATAGAAACATGCAAGCACATAGAAGCTTCTAACCTGGGACACTGTTGTTGGAGTTGGCCATTGTTTGATTGTGTTGACCTTCTCGTCATCCACCTCAATTCCCTGGCCACTTGCAACAAAACCAAGAAAAAAAACCTTATCCATGCAAAATGTGCACTTCTTTAAGTTAGCAAATAAGGACTCTTTTCTTAAAGTTTCCAAAACAAGATGCTAATGTTCCAAGTGAACTTTAACATTAATGCTATAAATCAGGAATTAATCAAAATAGACCACGACAAACTTACCAATGTACTCTTGTAAAACATGATTCATTAACCTCATGAATGTACTCGGAGCATTAATTAGTCCAAAGGGCATAACTAACCACTCGTACAAACCAAACTTTATTTTAAAAGTTGTTTTCCATTCATCACCTTCATTAATTCGAATTTGATGATAGCCACTTTTCAAATCAATTTTGAGAAGATCTTAGCACCATGCAACTCATCCAACATATCATCTAACCTTGGAATAGGGTAGCGATACTTTACTATTATTTTGTTGATGGCTCATAGTCCATACACATTCTCCATTCACCTGACTTCTTGGGTACCACAATGACCGATACAGCACATGGACTCATGGATTCTCGAATTCTTCCTCTTGAAAGCAAATCCTCCACTTGCCTTTGGATTTCTCGTGTCTCCTCGGGATTAGCTCTATAGGCTGGACGGTTTGGTAGAGAAGCCCCTGGAATGAAATCAATGCGATGCTCGATCCCTCGTAAAGGTGGTAAACCACTTGGTTCTTCCTTTGGGAAGACATCTTCGATTCCTGAAAAATATTCACAACAAATCTTGGCGAATTGTTGGTTAGTTTTTCAGCATATGTACAAGCTTCCTTGAATACCAACACTATCACTCTTTTTTTTTTTGTCAATCGCTCTCTTAACTTCACTCGTTTTTACAAAGAAATTCTACTTGACACGCTCTCTTTTTTCATCATCATTTGTCTCACTTTTCTCGCCCTCAACACTTTTGCTTTATTTTTACCTCTCATTTTTTTCTCTTTGCACTCATTATTTTTCCTCTCATCCTCCCAAGCTCGCCTTGATATGATCATTGTAATTTGGTCCTCATGCACTTGTTGTGGGGTTAGCGAGACAAGAACTACTTTCTTTTCATGATCTTTAAGCATATATTGATTAAGAAAGCCATCATAGATAACTTTTCTATCAAATTGCCAAGGTCTACCAAGAAGTATATGACTTACTTGCATTGGAACCACGTCACACATCACTTCGTCTTTGTACTTACCGATGGAAAATGTGATCAAGGCATGTTTAGTCACTTTCACTTCGCCACACTCATTCAACCATTGAAGTTTATATGGGTGTGGATGCTTCAACGTGCGCAAATTCATCTTGTCAATTACCTCGTTACTCACAACATTGGTACAACTCCCACCATCAATAATGAGGCAACATACTTTACCTTGCACCAAACATCACATATGGAATATATTTTCTCTTTGTTGTGTGTCTTCCACCTTGGCTTGTATGTTTAAAACTTTCTTGACCACCAAGAGTTCTCCGCTTTCTGCCTCGGTTTGCTCCTAGTCCTCTTCATCATCCGAAACATCCTTCTTTTCATTTTCAGACTCTATTTCACCACTTTCATGAAGAATCATAACTTTTTTGTTTGGGCATTGTGAAGCAATGTGCCCCACACCTAGACAACGAAAACATTTAATTTCACGAGTTCGTGTAGGTGTAGAAACGAAACCTATGCCTTTGCCCATTTCCCGACATTTTGTGGCATCATCTTGGTTCTTTAAAGGTGCAGAAAAGTTACCTTTAGATGTCTCCCCTTTTGGATTATGAGAATATTGAGAGTTGGACGTTCTTCCCTTAGAAAAACTATTTCTTCTCCTCAATTGTCTTTCAACTTTCATGGCCGTATGACCCATCTCATCAAGGTCTAAACAATATTGCAACTCCATGACATTAGAAATATCTTGATTCAAGCCACTCAAGAATCTTGCCATTGTTGCTTCCCTATCTTCTTCAATATTTTCTCTAATCATAGCAATCACCATCTCTTTGTAATAATCCTCCACAGACTTTGCTCCCTGATTCAAAGATTGTAATTTGCGATACAAGTCTTGAAAATAGTGATAGGGAACAAACCTTTTACGCATAACCGCCTTCATTTCAACCCATGTAGAATTAGGTCTTTCTCCATTTCTTCTTCGGTTGGTGACTAATTGATCCCACCATACTATAGTGTAATCTGTGAATTCAATTGCTGCTACTTTCACCTTTTGATCCTCGCGATAATTATTACATTAAAAAGTCAGCTCAACCTTTTTTTCCCAGTCCAAATACGCTTCTGGATCACTCTTTCCTTAAAATTGTGGAATTCTCATCTTAATGTTGTTGAGTCCTCTATTAGCACCATGGTTTCTTCTAGGCCTCCTTTTTTCATATCCTCTATTCCATTCATCACTTCCAGCGTCATCTTCATGATTTTCTTCAGAAACTTGTGATGGTGGTGGAGCATGAGGTCCACGTGCCTCCAATCTGTCCATTCTTTCATGGATTTGATTAAACTCGTCTGTCATTAAATGTCGCATTTCAGCCGTGAGAGCTTGGACTTGAAGGTTAGGGAGGGGTTGATTATCTTCCATCTTTTAGTCTGTAAAAACAAGAGTAATAGGAAAAAAAATATTTCCTCTCCTCACTCCCTTACGTGTTTCACTCAAGAGATGTCACTCAACACTCGTGTATCACACAAAAAATACTCGACTTTTACCCTCAAGTGTTCTCACAACTCAATGCCTTTTACCTCTCTATTCCTTGTGGAGCTCAATTGGTAAAAAAAATACAAATCAAATTAGAGCACAAACAGAAAGTGTTCAAGAAAAACCTTTTGAACTTAAATTGGATACCAACGAGTTTAAAACTTTTAAAGAATATGGAATAAACAATAAAAAGAGTAGTAAGGTGAGGAGAAACAAAGTACTAACCAATGAGAAGAAGTTGGAACCAAAAATGATATAGAAGATAAATTATTGATTTTCAAGATCACGCGTTCATATAAACTTCTTTACCTTCTTTTTTTTTGCACCTTTTTAAAAATTAATTTTGCACCTTTTCTTTAATTTTTTTGCTGCACTTTTTTGATGCTTTTTTTTTGCTCTTCTTTTTTTTTTTGAACAACGTGACTTTTTTTTAATATGACAAAAGTAGAAAAATGTATAAGATGATAAGAAAGATAGAAAAACACAATGACAAGAACAAAATGCAAAAAACTTAGGAATCGAACCTTTGTAGCTTTGATACCAAATGATACGAAACGTTGACCCGCAAGTTAAATGTAACTTGGAACCTTCGTATAGGATAGAATAGGCGTCAAAGCACCCGATAATTGGGACTCCAACACGCCTAGAGCAAGTCCTTGACAATTAGATGGTGAATTTGATTAATCATGGGCACGATGATGAGTTTGAGAACTCGTTCTATGGCGACGTTTAGTCCACAAAAAAAGTATGGAAGAGTGATTTGACGGGATCATGATGATGACAATAGGCATTGGAAGGACTTATTTACGATTGCAATCCTAGAATTTGATGGATTTATTTTGAATCTAGAAAGTTTAATCGAATTGATGGCCTTATTTACGATTGCAATCCTTTTACTTGATTTCTTGATTTCTAAAGAGTTTGCTCATGAAACCGTGGGTTTAGAGAAGAAGAGGGCTGTGAAGATTTCTAATTCTACTAGTTTGATAAAATGAGAGCAGATGCATCAATTTGGGGTTTTTATATACAAACAAAAGTTTTGATTTTCACAAATTGACCCCAAAAGTTGTATATTTCATTTCTCTTTAAAATTGATATCTTATATATAATACATAACATATAATTAACTTAATTATATCTTTTATTAATTAACATAACTTACAATTAACGTTAAACGTGTTAATTTCTGTTGATTAAAGTTCAGGTTGTTACATGACGATAAGAGTTTTAACCTTGAAAGGTTAATCGAATGGATGGCTGTAGTAGAAGAGGTTTTTTTATGGAACTCCAATAATCAACAAAATAAAGATAAGTGGAGACGAATTAAAGATTGACGATGGAGTTTTGACAAAGGAGCCACTTGAAGAAATGTATGGACCAATGACACGTTCGAGAAAAAAGAAGATGCAAGAAAGTCTCAATCAAATAATTGTCTCGGCCCATGCTATAGAATTATTGAAGACCCAAGGCTACAAGCCCAAGTAAAATAAACCATCCTAGTGTTGTTGGGCTTGCTTTATAAAGTGTGGATTTTGTGTCTTCATGGCCCATTTTGATAAATTGTCTAGCTTTTTATGGAATCTTCTAGATTAAGCTAGTAAAAAGATTAAGGGTTTTTTTAATTAATTTAGGATGAATGAAAAGTCTTTATGTAATAAGTATGGGTAGTTTCAAAGATTATCTTTCCCTTATAAATAGGTGATCTTTCAAGGTTGTAATCAACACATTTTCAAATAAAATCATATTGTGAGGTTCTTCCTTTCACTTGTAGTTCTAGTGATTGAACTCATTTGGGTCTTGCAAGACTAATTGTGCTTGCAATTCTCTACGACTAAGTATTCTTTCGCTTAGTTGTGTGTTTCGTATAACTTCAATTACTTGCTTCCGTTGTAATTCAAAGGTGTTGGATTCATATATCCAATAATATTGAATTCATACAAGTAAGGGGTTGTTTTCTTGGAAAAAAGATCATCAAGGACGATCTAATAAAATTGTGAACTCTTCTACGAAGAATTCATATCATTTGGTATCAGACCTAAGTCTCCTTGTTTGATCATTTCCTTTTATTTTGCTTGTTGTTCTGTGCTTACTTTCTGTTAAAAAAAGTACAATCATAGCTTTCTACTTAATGTTCTTCATTTTTGCGTCTTACCATTAGTTCTTATTATGGTCGTCTAATAGTATAAAGAAAAAGAAAAAAAGTGTCAAAAAAAAAACAAAAAAAACAGCAAAAAAGGCAAAAACAAAAAAATACAAAAAGAATTCCTCAAAAAAGGAAAGGTATCCGGAAAAATAAGGCTCCATTTGTAGGCCATTAAAAGGTTTGTTTACATCATTTCCGCTGTCTTCTTTTGTTTCTAATCTTCTCCATAATCTCTTCATATGTCTTTTTTTTTTATCTTCTCCATAATCTCTTCATATTTGTTTCCTGCCAAGTGTTTTATTGTTTGAGCACCTTGTAAGGGTTGAATTTGTTCTCATTAGAACTACGAAAGTGAGAAAATTTGAGTGGTAAAAAGCAAGAGTGACACATCTAAAATAAAAGCCTAATTTTAAGAGTGATACACTTGGGGTGTGTAGTATAAAATTGGGAAACAAATTCGGGGGGAAGGATGTGAGTATTAACAATTTTTTTTCAATTTTGTTTATTTTTATCAACATGGAAGGAGTAAAAGAAACCCTGGAACAAAAGGCTTGGATAGAGCATTTGTTGGGACAATTCAACAAAATGATGGAAACTATGATGGACCGAATGGATCGTTTGGAGGTGTTGATTCATAATGAAGGCAATAGTGATGGAGCCGAAACATCCAACAACAACCGAAGAAATCAAAATAGAATTGACAGTAACCTTGGCATCATCAAAATGAAGATTCCTTCTTTCCAAGGTAAAAATGATCCGGAGGCGTATCTAGAGTGGGAATCAAAGGTGGAAAATGTTTTTGGGATCCATAACTACTCCGAAGATAAAAAGGTAAAACTCGCATCCGTTGAATTTTATGGTCATGCTTTAACGTGGTGGGATAAGTTGGTTTTGTCTAGAAGAAGAAATGGGGAGCGGCCTATTGAAACATGGGATGAAATGAAGGTTGTGATGAGGAGACGTTTTGTTCCACCTCATTACTACCCTGATCTTTACAATCGACTCCAAGGCGTAAGTCAAGGTTCAAGAAGTGTGGAGGAATACTACCAAGAGATGGAAATAGCCATGACAAGGGCAAATGTTGATGAAGATCCCGAAGCTACCATGGCAAGGTTCTTAGGAGGTCTTCGTAAGAAATTTCAGATGTGGTAGAATTGCAACATTATATGGATTTAGAAGAGATGTTGCATATGACTAAAAAGGTTGAAAAGCAACAAAAAAGAAAAGGAAGTTCAAGTAAGTTTTCTTACAACTCTTCTTCTTCCTCTTCTTGGAAAACAAATAGATGAGGGAACAATGAAGATTTCAAAAAGAAAAAGGATTTTCAAGAGTTTGGATCCAAAATGTCTTTTTCATCAAAAGGTGACAAGAACACTCCTTCTTCTTCTTCTTCTTCTCATACTACACGGTTATCATGCTTCAAATGTTTGGGAAAAGGACATATAGCATCACAATATCCTAATTCCAATAATATGATCATGCTTGATGATGGTTCTTGTTTGAGTCAGCGAAGATGAAGATGATGGCAAGAATACAACACCTTTAAGTTCCGATGATGAGAATTAGTTAAGGGCAATTGAAAGTGGTGATGAACGTGAGGCTCTTGTAACCCTGAGGGCTTTGAACATTTAAGCCAAGGAAGAGGATGATCAACAACACCACAACATCCATGATAAGGTATGCATGTTGATCATTGATAGTGGGAGTTGTACTAATTGTGCTGATGAGAACCTGTCCAAGGACCAAGATGACGAAGATCCGTTAAGGTGGAAGATCGGACCTATCACAAGATCAAAATCCAAGATGTTCCAGGATGCTCTCAATGGAATGATTAAATATTGTCTGAATCAGGCTCCCGTTTGTTTGCAAAACAACCAAGCACGCTTCCTAATGTTGATCCAAGTTGAACACTAATATTAGTCCAAGTTTTGGAGCCCAAGTTCTCACTTTAATCCACAAAAGCCCAAAAATAAATAAAATTCGGCCAAGCCCACCCATGTGCACTGTTTTGGCCATAACTTCCTCATTTTAAGCCTAATTTAAGTGAAATAAAAGCCCACTTCAACCTTAGCATTTTTCCTATATTTTCAAGAATAAAAAAAGCCCAAAATATATCCTTAGCCACGTCCATGAATCTGCCCATAAAGGTGTCTATGTTAATCAACTTGTCAAAGATTAAATTCAAGGCATTTTGAAGGTTTTCTCAACATTATGGCCATTTACTTGGAGAAGATAAAGGGATAGAAGTTACTTGCATGATTAATACCTACTAGAAGCTTCAAGTGGTGAAATGTCAATAATGCCCTTTTGATAAGTAGTCTTGCTTATTTGGTAGCTTATCGTGATAGCTTGTGCAACTTATCTAGATAAGTAGTTGGTCTTATATTTTCTCCTATAAATAGGCACTCAATGTAACCATTTCAATCATCCATCATTTTGAGTAAAATTGTGAGTTTTTAACTCTTATTGTTCCTTATGAACTTTAGAACTTATCGAGTGTTTTAGCTTGTGGCGTTCGAAACTTATCAATCAACTTGGTGGGGTTGATTGTGGCGTTCTCTATACCAAAGTTCTTGCCTCGTATATAGGCAACGGGTTGCGGTTCCACTTATACCAAGGTTCTTGTCTCGTTTATAGACAACGGGTCGCGGTCCTATCCAATTTACTTGAAACAACCATTAGAACGATCGGGCAGTCGTGATCTATCACACATTCATCGGGTGAGATCACATGGAATGGCTTATTGACCATGGAGAAATAAATGTAAATAAACAAGTGTCGTTGAAATTTTCCATCGAAAAGTATGAAGATGAGGTTTTGTGTGATGTAGTACCAATGACGGCGGGGCACGTTATTCTTGGATGTCCATGGGAGTATGACCGTAAAACAACTCATGATGGAAGTTTAAATAAGTATCATTTTGTTTTGAATACTAGGAGTTTCACTCTTGTACCAATGAGTCCACAACAAGTGTAGAAAGAACAAATAAAAATGAGAGAAAAAGGCAAAAAGATGAGAGTTTGAAAAATCCAAATGAGAGTGGGGGTGATAAAAGCGAAAAAGAAAGAGAGAATAAAGTGTCGAGCGCGAAAAATAAAAGTAAAAAGCCAAAAGCAAGTGAGACAAAATGCGTTTTGTTTGCAAGCATGAGAGATGTAGATAGGGCTTTATCTTCTCACAAACTTCTTTTTGTACTTTTGTACCAAGAGGTCTGTTTATCTACTAACGATTCATCTCACACTTTGCTCTTCGAAATTGTTTCTGTTTTAAATGATTTACAGATGTGTTCCCTGAAGATGTACCCGATGGATTTCCACCGATTCGTGGCATAAAACATCAAATTGATTTGATGCCCGGTGCAACAATTCCGAATAGACCGGCATATAGAGCAAATCCAAAAGAAACAAAGGAGCTTCAGAAAGAAGTTGGTGAGTTGCTGGGAAAAGGTATCATTCGTGAATCCCTTAGCCCTTGTGTCGTGCCATCTTAATTCCAAAAAAAGATGGCACTTGGCGTATTTTCATTGAATGTAGGGCTGTGAACAAAATAACTATCATGTATCGTCACCCCATTCCAAGATTAGATGACACGCTTGATGAATTACATGATGCTAAGATTTTTTTCAAAACTTGATCTTAAATCTGGATATCACCAAATAAGAATCAAGGAAGGTGATGAATGGAAAACTGCTTTCAAAACGAAGTTTGGTCTTTATGAATGGTTAGTTATGCCTTTCGGTTTAACTAATGTACCAAGCACTTTTATGAGGCTTATGAATCATTGGAAAGTTTGTTGTCGTGTATTTCGATGACATTTTGATTTATAGTCGGAGCATGCATGTTCATGTCGAGCATCTTAAACTTGTTCTTGCTACCTTACATGCACAAAAGTTGTTTGCAAATTTAAAAAAAGTGTACATTTTGTGTCAAAGAAGTTGTTTTTCTTGGATATGTTGTTGGTGTCAAAGAAGTTGCATCTTAAACACATCTGTAAAATCATTTAAAACAGAAACAATTTCCAATGGCAAAGTGTGAGACGAATCGTTAGTAGATAAACAAACCTCTTGGTACAAAAGTACAAAAAGAAGTTTGTGAGAAGATAAAGCCATATCTACATCTCTCATCTCTCATACATCTCTCAAGAACGGCCATTTTTCGAGATGTTTAGGTTGGTGAAAAAGCTCGTTAAAAACCCTATGTTGGCCATTTTTGAGCTGTCAAACTTTCGGTTTCCCAAATAATTTCTGGAGGTCTTAAACTTCAAAATAAATTATGAAAAATTACAGATCTATAGTTAAGACATAGATCTAACTTTTGAGACAAGAATCAACTCATTTCGTTGAGTTATGAATTAGTTATGATTTTTCAAAGTCGATATAAATCATCTGCCGAAAATCCGTAGTTTATAAACTTAAAACAACTTATGATTCTTTTTGTTTATTCAAAGACTACTTGTATAAAAGTTATATAACACATATATAACACATGTTTTCTTAATATTAACATGTTTATAATGTGTTCATATATTCATATGCACATTTAAAGAAACAACTTAAAATAAAAAACTAGAAACTTATAAACTTGAGTTTTTATGAAACTTGTTGTTGTTGGTGATTATATATATTATGCAAGACTTATATAAACATAAATATATGATGAAATAAGTTAGTATTTACCTACTTTGATGTATTTGGAGTATGAAATTGAGAAGAAGTTGGAACTCTTGCAAGATTTGAACCAAGAACACTTGAAGTTCACCAAGAACACTTGAATTTCACCAAGAACACTTGAATGAAAATGTTTGTAGTGTGTGTGTGTGTGGGATCCGGTTTTGAGAGGAGAGAAAGAGATATTTTGGTGTGAAAATAATGAAAAGGAAGCCCTCTATTTATAGGCAAAGTCTTGGTCTTTCAAATGGAGGTGGAGTGTAAGATCATGTTGAAATGAAAGGAGAATGGGGTGTGGAAGATTTGATTATGAAAGGTTATGGAGTTGGGAAATAAAAAATTGAAATCAAATCTTGGGTAGTACTACCCTATGACCAGATTTTTATGGATTATTTTCATGTATTTATATATTTTTTTTTGTATGAAAGTATTTAGAATGTATTCTTGTATTTCCCTTTCTTGTAAATTCATAAATACTTTTGAATGCATTGTTTTAATGAATTGTTTTAGTCTTGCATAATTAATGTTAACTAATTGTATTAGTGTATGATTAGTGTCACTAATCATAATTTAATTATGTACTTAGTTGAATTAATCCCTCATATCGTAAATTGATCGGATTAATTGATTTCCCGATTCATCGCACCGATGAATTTGATTCAAATTGAGTTGAATTTTCTAAGAAACCTTGTTAATCACTTGATTAATTTCTAATGACCAATGATTAGGCTATAATTGACTATTAAATACATATTAGGTCATTGTTGCTAACCTGGTTTAGTGCCGGATGTTACAGTCTCCCCCTGTTAAGGGAATTTCGTCCCGAAATTAGCTCGTGTTCTCCACTTCTTGAGTACTTGAGAACAGGTGAGGGTATTTTTCCCGGAACTGATGTTCGCGTTCCCACGTAAACTCAGGACCTCGCTTAGAGATCCATCTGACTTTTATTATCGGGATCCAGCTGTGCTTGAGTTTCTTGACTTCTTGGTCCATTATTTCTACGGGTTGTTCAACGAAGTTGAACTTATCGTCTAACTCCAGCTCGTCCATGGGTATAATGAGTGATTCATGAGCCAGACACTTCTTAAGATTGGACACGTGGAAGGTATTATGAACGTTACTAAGCTCTGGGGGCAGATCGAGTCGGTAAGCTACCGGGCCAATTCTTTTGGTGATCTTGAATGGTCCGATATAACGAGGATTGAGTTTTCCTCGTTTCCCAAAACGGATTACACCCTTCCAAGGCGAGACTTTTAACATTACTTGATCTCCCTCTTGGAACTCCAAATCCTTCCGTCGAACGTCTGCATAACTTTTCTGCCGATCCCGCGCGATTTTTAACCGGTTATGAATCTGGGCTATCTTTTCTGTAGTCTCCTGGATGATTTCCGGTCTAGTAATCTGACTATCTCCTACGTCAGCCCAACAAAGAGGTGATCGACACTTTCGCCCGTAGAGTGCCTCGAATGGGGTGGTCTTAATGCTCGAGTGATAGCTGTTGTTATAGGAAAACTCGACTAATGGCATGTGCCTGTCCCAACTTTTGCCAAAATCGATGACACATGCCCTTAACATGTCTTCCAAAGTCTGAATCGTCCTTTCACTCTGACCATCCGTTTGCGGGTGATAGGCTGTGCTCATATCTAGGCGTGTACCCAGTGCTTCTTGCAATGACTGCCAAAATCTTGATGTGAACCGGCTGTACCTGTCCGATATAATTGATACTGGCACTCCATGCCTTGAGACGACTTCTTTAAGATAGATTCGTGTTAACTTATCCATCTTATCAGTCTCCTTGATTGGAAGGAAATGTGCGGTTTTGGTAAGTCGATCCACAATCACCCAAATAGTGTCATAACCTCCAGAAGTTTTTGGCAACTTGGTGATGAAATCCATGGTGATGTTTTCCCACTTCCACTGGGGTATTTCTGGTTGAAATAGCAATCCTGATGGTTTTTGGTGCTCATCCTTAACCTTCAAACATGTTAAGCACTTGCTGACATAGGTAGCAATGTCAGCCTTCATGTTTGGCCACCAGTACATTCCTTTCAAGTCGTGATACATTTTATCTGACCCTGGATGGATAGCATATCTTGTCTTATGCCATTCATCCATGACCAGCTTCCTTACTCCTCCGAGTTTTGGTAGCCAAATTCTGCCCATGAAGTATCGACATCCATCTGGCTTAATTTCAAACTGCTTATCCATACCTCTCAAGGCTTCATCCAGTAGTTTACCCTCCTTGACTGCTTCTTCTTGTGCCTTGCGGACATGAGAGTTTAGGTTTGACTGTATAGTCATGACCAAAGCTCGGACTCTCAAGGGTTTAACCCGTTCTTTTCGGCTCAGGGCATCGGCTACGACGTTTGCCTTCCCCGGATGATAACGAATTTCGCAGTCATAGTCGCTAAGTAGTTCAACCCAACGACGCTGTCTAATATTTAGCTCTTTCTGATTCAGAATATGGTGAAGGCTTTTGTGGTCTGTGAACACCGTGCACTTAGTTCCATACAGGTAGTGCCTCCATATTTTGAGAGCAAACACCACTGCTCCAAGCTCTAAGTCGTGAGTCGTATAATTCACCTCGTGAATTTTGAGCTGTCGTGATGCGTAGGCAATGACGTTATCCCTTTGCATGAGCACACAACCTAATCCATTGTGTGAGGCATCACAGTAGACCATAAAATTTTCAGTCCCTTCAGGTAAGGAAAGAATTGGTGCACTACACAATCTTTGCTTTAACTGCTGAAACGCCTTTTCTTGCTCTTCACCCTAGATATACTTCACATCCTTTCGAGTCAATTCTCTTAAGGAACCTGCTATCTTTGAGAAGTTTTCGATAAATCGCCTATAATAACCGGCAAGTCCTAGAAATTGGCGGATTTCCGTGGGGGTTCTAGGAGTCGCCCAGTTCTTTATGGCCTCAACTTTTGATGGATCAACTTGGATTCCCTGGCTGTTGATCACATGTCCAACGAATTTAACTTCTTGCAACCAAAATTCACATTTTGAAAATTTGGCGTATAACTGTTCCTTCTCTAACAACTCCAAGATCAGCTTGAGATATTGTTCATGCCCCTCCTTATTTCTGGAATAGATGAGAATATCGTCTATGAACACTATTACAAATTTGTCCAGATACGGTTTACACACTCGATTCATGAGGTCCATGAATACGGCTGGTGCGTTGGTCATACCGAATGGCATTACCTGGAATTCGTAATGTCCATAACGAGTTCTGAATGCTGTCTTGGGAATGTCTTCTTCCCGAACCTTTACTTGATGATAACCGGATCGCAGATCAATCTTAGAGTAGAAGCTAGATCCCTGTAGTTGGTCAAATAGGTCATCAATTCTGGGGAGAGGATAGCGGTTCTTTACCGTTAACTTGTTTAGCTCTCGGTAGTCTATGCACATTCTGAAGGATCCGTCTTTCTTTTTCAAGAACAAGACCGGAGCTCCCCAAGGTGAGGAACTTGGTCGAATGAATCCTTTATTCATCAACTCTTGTAATTTATTGGATAGCTCTTGCATCTCAGAAGGGGCGAGTCTATATGGGGCCCTTGCGACCGGTGCAGCTCCCGGCACCAAATCGATTTAAAACTCTACTTGCCTAGATGGCGGAAGTCCAGGCAAATCTTCCGGGAAGACCTTCGGATAGTCCCAAACCACGGGAATATCCTCGAGTCGCTTTTCCTCCGACTCTTTTCTATAATTTGTACTAGTACTGCATGACAACCTCTCCTAAGGCACTTTAATGTTCTTAGGCTGGATATGACGTTCAACTGTCGGTTCTTTCTTTCTCCTTGGACTGTTAGGAACTTCTTCTTGTTGAGTGGTATCCGTACCACTTTCTTACCACTCAAAATCTCGGCATGATTGTGTGATAACCAATCCATACCAACTACTACATCAAAACTTCCGAGTTCTATAGGCATCAAGTCTATCTTAAAGGGATGATCTGCCAGCTTCAGTGTGCATTCCTTAATGATACTACTTGCCTCTATTATTTTACCGTCAGCCAGTTCTATAGTATAAGAGTTGTCTAAGGGAAAAGGAGTGGCATTCAATTGCTTACTAAACTTATCAGATATAAAGCTCCTATCAGCCCCAGTATCAAAGAGTACGTAAGCATAAATGTCATTTAAAAGAAACGTACCTGATACTACGTGGGGATCTTGACGAGCGTCACCTGCTCCTAACACAAAAGCTCTCCCCTGAGCTCCTCCACCATTCCTCATCTTCGGGCACTCACTCTTGAAGTGCCCAGTAACTCCACATTCAAAGCAGCCTCTTTGATTGCCGGCATTGACGCTCGAGGTTCCAAACTTACAGTCTTTGGTCATATGGCCAATACGCTTGCATTTTCCACAAGTTGGGCAGGGACCCATGTTGTGATGAAAGGTGCATTGGGTGCAGTAAGGCTTGGTACCCGTGTAGCCTTTCCTTGACTCAGTTCCTGCTACATAAGCCCTGATGGTCTCGGGCTTTTTGGATTGTGAACCCGTGTTCTTTCCAGACTTGTCTTCCCACTTTCTCTTGTTTTCCCCGGCTTTGGCTTCATTCCACCGGGACACTTGATCCATCAAATTGTTGGCCATCCTGATGGCATCCTGTATAGTGGATGGGTTGGAGGCAGTGGCATTACCTTGAATTTGAGGAGCGAGTCCCCAAATGTAATGTTCGATCTTTTTGTACTCCGGGGTCACCATCTGAGGGCACAGAATGCTCAGTTCATGAAATCGGTTGGTGTAACCCGCTACATCCGTTCCCTTCATCGACAGGTTCCAGAACTACGATTCCATCTTCTGGAGTTCGTTTCTCGGACAGTACTCGTCTGTCATCATTTGCTTCAACGCGGACCATGTGAGCTGGTAGGCTTCATCAATACTTACAGACTTGACATAGGAATTCCACCATGTGAGGGCGCTATCTTGTAGAGTGTGAGTAGCGAACTTCACCTTATCTTCTTCAGCACATCCGCTGACACGAAAGACAGATTCTAACTTCTCAAACCATCGTATCAAGCCAATGGCTCCTTCGGTTCCGTTGAAGTACCGGGGTTTGCAACTTAAAAATCCTTTAATTCCACAACCTTTTGCGTGGATTTCAGTTCCTCCCGTGGTGCGGCTAGCACCACCATCTCCATTAGCTGAGCTATTCCTATTTGCCTCATACGTGGCTATAGCGGCAGCCACTCTTTGTGCGACTAGCTCTTCAATGTCAGCAGCGTTCATTGCTCGTTTTGGCGGCATTATCTTAAAATTTCAAAGAAAAAGCATAGTGTAAGAAGTTGAATCTTAAAGAGGTAAATTTTTCCTTAAAGCACAATACTATAATCATCAAACACAATTTCATAAATAACTTGCAATTTTTCATTAATCATTCGAAATTTTCTTACATTAGGGGCGGGTTATTACCCGAATTTTTTGTCCTATACTATTACATGATATTTTTCCTACTATTACAAAGATAGATAGAAGTGCACTAAGTGTGGGAGTGATCAGGGGTCTCTCCCTTTTCCATCGCGTTGAGGCGCTGAGTCAGCTCCTCGATCCGAGCTTGGCTTTCAGCTAGTTGCTGCCGAAGCTCATTCAGTCCATCCTTCTGAATAGCAAGGGCGTGCTGATTGGCCCAATATATGTTGGAGTTTTGTAACTCCTCCCGCTCTAAACGAGCGGTCATCTCTCCGATATCTAGGTTAAGTGACCGAATTTGGTGATCATGCCTGGTCGACCGTGCTACCAAGAGTGGTATGGTCTGATCGGCGGTTTCCTGAGTGAGTGGTGAGATAGATGCGGAGGATGGTCCTCCAATCTCAAAGTGGGGAGGGACTCCTTCCTCCTGCCTCCATTCTTGGAGGGTCTCGGGTATCCAGCCCCATCGACGGGCGTCTACACGTCGGTGTGGCAGTGGGGGATTGGGCTGGGGAGTCGGGACAGGAATAGACTCCCTTCTTGGTGGGTTCACCCACTTTCGGGGTGTGTACAACATTTTGGGGCCGTTAGTGTAAGGCCTATACGGCTTATATGACGGCTCGGCTGGGTGGTATGGGACGCGAGCAGGGACCGTTGGGGGCAATGGATCTTCTTCCTCCATCGGCTCCTCTTCCGTCTCCTCCATTGGATCTTCCGAGGGGTCCTCTTCTTCCGATGTTTCTTCTTCGGGGAAAATCTCAGTGGCCATGGGGCTCGCAGGAGTGTACTCCTCCTCTGAATCCGATAAGATGATGGTTTCCGGATGGGACATGATTTCTGCTATCAAGATCCATTCATAGTCTTTTAGTTAGTTACAAAATATTTTTAAAATCAGTAAATTTTATGTGCAGTTATAGTCTAGGGTACCAAATGCAACCTAGTTCACTATAACTATGGCTCTGATACCAATCTGTCACACCCTGCTACCCCGGTTGGCAGCGAGGCGTGACGAGTGCGGAAGCGTAACCATAATCATAATGAACGACCACTATATGGACGTTTTAAAAATACATCGTTAAAGTTTTAAAGCATAGTAATGTTTTACATGAGAAATGAAGTTCGCACAAATACAGAGATTTAATTACATAATTAAAATATCCAAAATAATGCAGCTAAATCTCCGTTAAATTGAATATGCATGCGACTCCATGGATGCGGATGCTTGAAAGTAAAACACGTCCCAGGCATACTTGCCTTAATTTCCTGAAAATAAATGCTAAAATACGTCAACAAAAATTGTTGGTGAGCTCATAGGTTTAAACGTAAATCTGACTCGTATGGACAACAATAATAGAGATTGAATTTATAAAATCATAAATTCCTTGTTATGTATTACATATAAACCATCATGCAACCGAAGCTTAATTTAAGATAAGTTTGCTCTGTGCAGTATTCCCATACGTAATACCGTTTGTTGAATATATATGCACCCGCTGTTAGCCAATCCGACTAACCCGAGTCGGGGACATGACTCCCAATAGATCTATCCACAATATATTCGCGCTTACAAATAAATGCAATTAACGGTTCATGATATCAGAGCTAATGGAACCCAATGTGTAATACATAATAGAAATGAAAATATTTCCGTGTCCATATAAAAACGAAGCATGTATTTCATCCCCAAAACATAACAGTGTGAAAATAGGGGCTATGAGAACTCACCGAGCGTGTGATGGTAAAAACTAGCGTAAAGTGCTTTTTAGCATAAAGTGACGGATGATGCACCGAGCGAGATTAAACGGGTCCTAAATGATAATAAGGACTTACTATCTTTAATATATGATGATATATATATATATATTTATGGGTTTTTATGTCTTAAATCACCCAACATTACAAGTTTATAAATAACATTTGCTTAAAACGTCAAGTTTATATATATATAATTTTCCAGCTTTTTCGGAGGTTTTTCGGCCTACTTTGAGGCTCTTTTTGACCAAGCTCCAAAATGTTTTAGACTTTGGTTTTCTAGGACATTAAACTACTATATACAAAGGATTTTTAGAATCAAGAACGGCCATTTTTCGAGATGTTTAGGTTGGTGAAAAAGCTCGTTAAAAACCCTATGTTGGCCATTTTTGAGCTGTCAAACTTTCGGTTTCCCAAATAATTTCTGGAGGTCTTAAACTTCAAAAGAAATTATGAAAAATTACAGATCTATAGTTAAGACATAGATCTAACTTTTGAGACAAGAATCAACTCATTTCGTTGAGTTATGAATTAGTTATGATTTTTCAAAGTCGATATAAATTTTCTGCCGAAAATCCGTAGTTTATAAACTTAAAACAACTTATGATTCTTTTTGTTTATTCAAAGACTACTTGTATAAAAGTTATATAACACATATATAACACATGTTTTCTTAATATTAACATGTTTATAATGTGTTCATATATTCATATGCACATTTAAAGAAACAACTTAAAATAAAAAAACTAGAAACTTATAAACTTGAGTTTTTATGAAACTTGTTGTTGTTGGTGATTATATATATTATGCAAGACTTATATAAACATAAATATATGATGAAATAAGTTAGTATTTACCTACTTTGATGTATTTGGAGTATGAAATTGAGAAGAAGTTGGAACTCTTGCAAGATTTGAACCAAGAACACTTGAAGTTCACCAAGAACACTTGAATTTCACCAAGAACACTTGAATGAAAATGTTTGTAGTGTGTGTGTGTGTGGGATCCGGTTTTGAGAGGAGAGAAAGAGATATTTTGGTGTGAAAATAATGAAAAGGAAGCCCTCTATTTATAGGCAAAGTCTTGGTCTTTCAAATGGAGGTGGAGTGTAAGATCATGTTGAAATGAAAGGAGAATGGGGTGTGAAAGATTTGATTATGAAAGGTTATGGAGTTGGGAAATAAAAAATTGAAATCAAATCTTGGGTAGTACTACCCTATGACCAGATTTTTATGGATTATTTTCATGTATTTATATATTTTTTTTTTGTATGAAAGTATTTAGAATGTATTCTTGTATTTTCCTTTTCTTGTAAATTCATAAATACTTTTGAATGCATTGTTTTAATGAATTGTTTTAGTCTTGCATAATTAATGTTAAGTAATTGTATTAGTGTATGATTAGTGTCACTAATCATAATTTAATTATGTACTTAGTTGAATTAATCCCTCATATCGTAAATTGATCGGATTAATTGATTTCCCGATTCATCGCACCGATGAATTAGATTCTAATTGAGTTGAATTTTTAATAAACCTTGTTAATCACTTGATTAATTTCTAATGACCAATGATTAGGCTATAATTGACTATTAAATACATATTAGGTCATTGTTGCTAACCTGGTTTAGTGCCGGATGTTACGCTCTCTTTTTTCCATCAATCGCTCTCTTAACTTCCCTTGTTTTTGCAAAGAAATTCTTCGTGACACACTCTCTGATGGAACTCCAATAATCAAAAAAATAAAGATAAAGCAGAGACGAATTAAAGATTGACGCTAGAGTTTTGACAAAGGAGTCACTTAAAGAAATGCATGGACCAATGACACGTTCGAGGAAAAAGAAGATGCAAGAAAGTCTCAATCAAATAATTACCTCGGCCCATGCCAAAGAATTATTGAAGACCCTGTCAAGATCAAAAATCACAACCTAAGATTAACTGGTTTGAATCAATCAGAGTATAAAACCAATAACCTTATATTGAATCAAAGTCCAATTAAGTAGTTTGCAGAATAACACTTAACTGTTTTAAGAAAAGCTTTCAAAACAAATAACCCATAAGTATAATCAATAATCAAAAATCTTTTGTATTGCCAAACTCAATGATTACAATCACCTCTAATCTGTTTGATTAGACGAAGAACACAGATTGTTCTTAGGGTTTTACAACCTTAGAGGCTTATGAAAACTTAATCAGAAAAGCAATTACAACTGAAATAAACTTGTACGTACAGACTTACAATAGAAAAACCTATTCTATGTGTATATAATGCCTTCTGATTTGTTTCCTTGAGAAAATTTGATTTCTCTGGTAGTAGATATGCTTGAATCTTCGAATATATATCTTTTCCTGAATTTCAGCACTTTATTGAGCTGTTGAGCTGCTTGAAGACTATCTGTTGAGCAGCTTGAACTTGAACACTGGCAGCTTGAACTTTTGAACTAGCAGCTCGAACTTTCTCAACTAACAGCTTGAACTTTGTAATTACACAGAAAATCTACTAACAGTTTGAGAAATCTATCTAACAGCTTGACATACTTAGAATATTTCCCAACATCTCCCCCTAACTTAAATTCTTTACACAAGACTTTAAGTTTCTATACAAATAAAGAAATAAAACAAAGTAAAACTGTTATCTACTAACTAAGGCATCCAAAAACTTACAGTTGTGAAAGTTTCTGCTTAATTGCCTTTAAAAATTCTCCTTTCATCTCTTCTTTATCACAGTATATCTTCACTGAGCTCAGTTGCACTAACCATGCCCTTGGAAGATCAAAGAATTCAAAATTGAAGAACATGCTAGATCCATTTGCAAATTTGAGTCTATATGTCTTTGATTTCACATACAGATCAACATGTGCAATCTTCATCTCCTTGGCATCTTCTATATCTCTTCTGACAGATTCTTGATCAAAAATGCTTTTCAAATCCTTTATACTCTGCTTTACCCAAAGTAAAGACCTAGACTGACTCACAGTTCCAATACGGTGCATTCGAGTCAGTTCATCTCTGGTCATCCCTTGTACTAGGTGCACTATACTCTTGTATTCTTCCTCAGGACCACCTTCTCTTCTGACTACAAAATGATATTTTAAATCAATGTCATCCATTGACTTAGCTTACCAGTATTTAATAGGAGGCTTGGAGAAGTCATGCTGATCAAGGGTCTTTTCAATTTCCATCAGTTTTTGAAGCTAATGCTCAAACAACACCCTTTTCACCTGATCAAGCTTTGCTTGTTGAATGGCTTCTGATTGAGGATCATTAGCAACAGCTTGAACAGGAGGAGAAGGATCACTGACACCAGCTTAATGATCACTTACACCAGCTTGAACTTGTTGTTGTTGGCTTTGGACTTGATGGGAGACTTTGGCTGCCTTTCGTTTTTCCATCTCTTTGTCATGTATTTCTTGCAGCTTTTCTGTTTCCCATGACTGAGCCATTTTCTTTAGAATTCCAACTGATGAAGAGAAATTGATCAAAAATTTTCTGTGCTCTGCCTTTGAATGCCCTGTAGGCATTTTCCTTTTCTTCTGATTCTGCTTGAACACAAACCCTGTTAGGTAATCACCTAAGGTTTCATCATCTTGCATTGGAGCATGGGTTTGTTGGTCCAAGAGATCATCCTGTTCCTCTGCGAATTTTCTGGCAAATTCAGCATCATGAGCAACCTGGGCTTCTTTAGATGAAAATTTAAGCTTTGGAGATTCTATGAGTATGCCCTTGCCCTTATCTTTGGTTGCAAATGTTGTAGCTTGGACTGTACTAACTGGAGCCTGATTCCCTTCTCTGATAACAACCCCAGTTGTTCTGATTGGAGCAGCTTGAGTTTCTAGGCTAACAGCTTGAGTAGCTGTTGGGACTGTTAGCCTAGAATCTGGGACTATTGGAGCAGGATCTGAAGCTGTTTGGACTGAACTCGGGATCTCCTGATTCTCCCCCTTTTTGGATGCATTGGTTTGGTCAGGAGGACCTACAACCTTTGCCATTAGGATTCGAATCATCTTCTCAAGTTGAATGATCTTATTTCCACAGAGGGTGAACCCCTGATGAAAATAATCCATTCTCTGATGTTGAGCTGTAACTGTTTGTTGAAGTGCTAGAATTTGTGCCCCCTGTGTAGCAATAAGGGACCGGTAATGCTCCAATACTGCTACAACAGGTTTCAGCTGAGGATCCGTTAAAATCATGAGTTGCAGACTAGCCTCAAGATCAGCAAATGAGAGTGGTACTTGTGATCTATCACTGGTAGGAATTCCAAAAGTAGAAACATCTGGGGCCCTCTGTTCTTGGTACTGGGGACTTTCAGAAGGTGCTTGCACACCCTTTGTTGCCATGGGTGTGGTCTTATTGATGTTGACACTGGCCTGTGCCTCTTGTGTAGAGACATCAGTAGTGTCAGCCACAGAACCCATATGGACATCCTCTGTTGGGATGGCCACCTCCAAATTAAGGATGGGAGTGTCCTCAGTGGGTGCCCTTTGGATATTCTGTGCAAAAGTGTCCTCCTGCATAGGGATATATGGCTCTGGTATTAGGGCTGAGGAATGAATTAGCAACTTGAGAAAAGACTCAAGCTGTTAGTTGAAAAGTAAGCATATTCTAATGAAACAGTGTCTCCCCCTTAATCAAGCATATGAAATAGATATATTCTTATAAAATAAGAGAGAATGATGAAAAACATTTTAATCCATATTAACCATGCCAATATTTGATACTAGGAAGGTGAATCTTCCTACATCAAATGGTTTTGTAAATAGATCAGCTAACTGATCATCAGTATGAATTTTGGTAACTTGGATAAATTTCTTCTCATTACAATCTCTTATAAAATGAAATCTGATTTCTATATGCTTGGTTTTGGGAAATTTCACTGGATTTTGTACAATGCTTATTGCACTTGAGTTGTCAATGTAAATAGGAGTGGATAAGAAGTTCATACCATAGTCTCTCAGTTGATTCTGAATCCACATCACTTGGGAACAGCAACTTGCAGCTGCTACATATTCTGCTTCAGTAGATGAGGTGGAGACAGTTGTTTGCTTTTTGCACTGCCAAGAGACCAGTCTTGCTCCTAGATATTGACATCCACCAGTTGTGGATTTTCTGTCAATGTTGCATCCTCCATAATCACTGTCAGAATAGGCTGTTAGTTCAAGAGGAGAGTCTTTTGGACACCAGAGGCCCAAATGTGGTTGGCCTTTGAGATATCTAAAGATTCTCTTAACAGCAAATAGGTGTGAGTCCTTTGGAGCACATTGAAACCTGGCACAAACACAAACAGCAAACATTATATCAGGTCTAGAAGATGTGAGGTACATAAGTGAACCTATCAAGGATCTGTATAAGTGAATGTCCACATCTACTCCATCTTTGTCTGCATCAAGCTGCTTGTGAGTGTCCATTTGAGTACTAGCAACTTTGGTATCTTTGTAACCTAACTTTTCCAGAATGTCCTTAACATACTTTGATTAACTTATAAAAAGTCCTGTGGGCTTCTGCTTGACCTGCAATCCTAGAAAGAAGGTGAGTTCTCCCATTGAACTCATTTGAAACTTTTTGTGCATCAATGCCTCAAACTCTTTGCACAGACTGTCATTAGTAGACCCAAAGATGATATCATCAACATAGATCTGAACAAGCAGAATCTCAGCTTTGATGGACTTTGTGAATAATGTTTTGTCCAGAGTACCTCTTTTGAATTGATTCTGTAGAAGGTATGATGACAGAGTGTCATACCATGCTCTTGGGGCTTGATGGAGTCCATAAAGGGTTTTGTCTAATTTGTAGACTCTGTCTGGATACTTGTAGTCCTCAAATCCAGGAGGTTGACATACATAGACCTCTTCTTCGATTGTACCATACAGGAAAGCAGACTTCAGATCCATTTGATATACTTTAAACCCTTTGAAGCTTGCATAGGCTAGGAACAGTCTGATGGCTTCTATTCTTGCCACTGGGGCAAATACATCATCATAATCTATTCCTTCTTCTTGAGTGTATCCTTGTGCTACCAGTCGTGCTTTGTTCTTGATTACTATCCCTCTCTCATCCTTTTTGTTTCTGAACACCCATCTTGTACCAATTGCTCTTTTTCCTTTAGGAAGATCAACTAGAGTCCAGACATTCTGAATCTTGAATTGCAGTAGTTCTTCCTGCATTGCCTCAATCCAAGATGGATCTTTCAAAGCCTCAGATGCCTTCTTAGGTTCTAACTGTGACATGAAACATGCATGTTCAAAGGCAGCTAGACTGAATTCAGGAACTGCTGATTCAACATCAGTAGACTCCTTGTGAACCATTGTCCTTGTCTGTACAGGAGTGCGTGGATCACCCATTATCTGATTGAGAGGGTGATACTTGTGAACTCTGAGAGTTGGCTCTCTGTTTGTCTGAAATGAGGTTCCTAGATTTGTGTCATCTCCTTCAAGATCACTTGATGGTTCAGCTTCAGGAACAGCTTGACCAGAAGATGGTATTGTTTCCCTATGAGATGGAGTTGTTACTTCAGGACTTGGGATTGGCACTTCATAATTTGGATTTGAATCATGTTGGACATTCAGTACCCCTGGTGGGTCGCAAGATAGAAGTGGTAGAATAGTATACTCATCCCATTGACCAGAATCTTCAACAGTCTGAAACTTTGTGCCAACAACTTGAACATTTGTGCTACCAGCATGAGAACTTGTGTTGGCATCTTCAACCCTGTTTTCATCAGTTTACGCAGTATACTCAACAAAGCTTAGATAATTTGCTAGTGAATCTAAATCAAACAACCAATCAGGACCAGTGCCTTTGACATTTGCAGTGTTTTCATTAAATTCAACATTGGCACTTTCTTCAATGGTTTTAGACACACTGTTATATACCCTATAGGCTTTGCTTTGAGTAGAGTATGCTACAAAGAAACCTTCTTCAGCCTTACTTTCAAACTTTCCTAAATGAGTCTTAGTGTGAAGAATAGTGCATGAACAGCCAAAAGACTTTAGAAAGGCTATTAAGGGGACTCTATGATGGAATAACTCATATGGAGTTTTCCCTTGTGATTGAACAACCTGAACCCTGTTTAGAACATAACAAGCTGTATTGACTGCCTCTACCCAAAAGGTCATTGGCAGTTTGGAATCAGCTAGCATGGTTCTAGCAGCCTCAATTAAAGTTCTGTTCCTTCTTTCAGCGACACCATTTTGTTGTGGTGTTCTTGGTGCACTATATTTCCTTGCAATACCTTTAGACTCACAGAAACTGTTTAGGATATGATTTTTAAACTCAGTTCCATTGTCTGACCTGATCACCTTAACTTTTAAGTTGGATTGGTTTTCTATCTTAAGAATAAATGATTTAACTAGCTTAGCAGTTTCATCTTTAGTCCTAAGAAAGTATACCCATTTAAATCTGGTGAAATCATCAACAATGACTAAACAGTAGGCTCTTTTATTCAAACTCAAAACAGATGTTGGACCAAAGAGGTCCATATGAATAAGATGAAGAGCAGATGAGATTGAATTTACTTCTTTGGCCTTATGAGAAATTTTGTGTTGCTTGCCTTTAAGGCATGCTACACAATGATCATCACAGATGAACTCCTTTTGTGGTAAACCTCTTACCAAATTCTTTTAGACTAAAACATTCATGGATTTGAAGTTCATGTGACACATCGTTCTGTGCCAAAGAGCAGACTCATTAGATGATGCTTTGGATATCAAACAGCTTAAAGTACTTGACTTGGATAAAAGATCTGTGTCCAAACAGTAGACATTGTCCTTTCTTGGTGTTCTAAGTAAAACAAGATTTTCAGGTATTTTAAAATCTTTTGAAAGAACAATACACTCAGAATCTGTGAAGACAACAATATTTTGTTTATCACAGATTTGAGACATACTTAATAAATTGTACTTCAGCTGTTCAACATACAAAACATCATTGAAAAGCATATTGTCTGCTTTTACAGTACCTTTACCTGTGACCTTACCTCCCTTGGAATTTCCTCCAAATGCAACAAACCGTCCTTCAAAGCCTTTGAAATTTGACAAGCAGTCAGAATTACCTGTCATGTGCCTAGAGCATCCACTGTCCAAATGCCATCTCGTTTTATGTTGTGACCTGTGGGTGCCCTGCACAAATAAAAGCTTAGTTAGTAGGGGAGTAAACCCAAACCAAGTTGGTTTTGGGTTGTCCTTGTGCATTGACATAACTAAAAACTGTTTGTGACTTCTTATACTTAGTGAGATCCACTGGTGGATTCTGTGAAGAATATTTAGTTATGACATGAGGTATCCAGGTGTTCTTTTCAACATTTGTATTAACATCCTCAGATGATCCATTACCAGTTCCAGTTTTAAGCTTAGCAGTTTGAACTGGGTTTTTAGTGCTAACAGCTTCAGAATTTGCACTACCAGTGTCAACTTTAGGCCTGGCATTTTCAACATTTGTATCAACTGTTTGATCTGAGTTTTTGCCTTTAACACACCATATCTGTTTAAAATTTGATTTGGGTTTTACCAAAACTTGTTTTTGGTGTGAGGACTGTTTTTTATTGACTTTTAAGAATCTGTGATCAACTGTTTTCTTTGGAACTGGTGCAACAGGTGGGTTGGCCTTAAGATTTTTTGTGTTTTGAACAAATGCATGTTTCTGAACCACAGTCTGTTTTGCAACAGACGGTTTTTACAAGCGATGCCTGGCCAAATGGTTTTTCCTGCCACAAGGGAAACATCTTTTGACAGTTTTGATTGGAGAACCAGTTTTATTGGACCATAACTGGTTCTTGTTCCTTTCATTTCCCCTCACCTGCTGTTGTGTGGGAAACTTTTGGACACCATGCTTTTGGCATGTGCAGATTGGAACAGTCTTACCCCTTTTATTACTTTTTGAGGAAGATGCAGTGTTACAGTTAGAAGGTACAGAAACATGTGGAGCAGCATGGCATACACTCATCTTCTCTTTTCCTTTCTTACTAGGAATAGTGGTTTCTATAGGGGCACTCATTGTTTTGTGTTCTCTCTCAACTTCTTTGCACTTCATTTGGAATCAGTTCTCCTTTTGATTCAGGACTATTTTCAAGGATAGAATCTACAGTGGTCATGGACTCATCTAATGTTTCATTAACAAGCCTATCAGCAACTTCACTCATTGGATGAATGTATTTATTGTTGTATGGGGGTGGAGTGGCTCTGTATCCTATACCTTCTTTGGGATTGAGTTGAGATTTTACCCTGTCTTTAAACTGAACATCCATTAGGTGTTTCAGCTTTTGATTTGCCAATTTGAAGTTTCCTAAATCTATATTGACAGATTCTATTTTCTTGTTAGCTTCTAACACCTTCTGTTCAGCCTCATCTAATTTCTTATTTAAAGACTCTATTTTCTTATTCAGCTCCTTTTTCTCCCACTCATGATATGTTCTATCATGTCCCATTTGATTCTCATTATCCTTATAGTCATTGATCTATTTTTCAAGATCTTCTATAGCCTGCATGTACTTATATCTCCTTTCTTCCATCTTAGCTAGAGTTTTGCACATGCTCTCATTATGATCTATGTACTTTTTAACCATATTTTGCATGTTTGAGAGCAAAGTTTAGCATTTACCTCAGATGGTAGTTCAGTGGAAGTGACATTAGATGCATCTGCCATGAGAGCTTGATTTTGAAACTCTTCCTCTGTCTGATCACTCCAGTCAGACACATTGTCTTCTTGAGAAACAAGTGCTTGTGATGATGAAGCTTGATTAGTTTGCTGGGGTCTTGGTGGTTGTTGACCTTTGGGATCTGCATTCTCTTGCAAAGTGTCCAAGCTTGTGGCATTTAAAGCATTCAACTTTTGATTTATCAAATGCTGGTTTGCCTTCTGGTCTGGCTTGGAAGTTTGATCTGCCAGTTCTTTTCAGAAACCTTTTAGCCCTCATAGTCAACATTGCATGCTTCCATTTCAAGTCCATCTCTTCTAGATCATCTGGATGGATTTGTTCTAAATCTTCAGCATTTAGAGCAAACAGTCCATCATTGGCAACAAAAGCTTCATAATGAACTTCAGTAGAATTACCATCAGCACCTGAAAAGGAATCACAACAGTTAGATTTATCAGTTAATGCTGATGACAGCAGAGCAGTGTTATGATTATAAAAAAAGGATTTCTTTTTATTTTCGATCTCAGTTTCAAACACTCTCAGACTGTTGTACAGGTCATCCAACTCGATTTCATCAAGAGTGTCTTTGGTTCTCCATTGGGCAGCATAGACTGTCCACTCTTCACCAAGAGATCTAAGGAATTTTTTCTGTTTACTTCATCTTGATCCAAGCTGACTTTGGCACTCTCCAATTCACCTATCAGTTTATTAAACCTGTCAAAGATTTGAGTAAGATTTTCATTCTTGCCACCTGAAAAGTTTTCATACTGCTGTTTCAGAAGATCTTTTTGATTTCTTTTGGTGCTAGCATTGCCAACAAATCTTTTCTCTAAGGCAATCCAAAGAGAATGAGTAGCGTAGAACTTTTTAAACTGGTGTTGATAAGCATTAGGAATGGCTATTTGTAAAAATGTAAGAGCTTTCACTTCATTCATTCTAGCCTTTCTTTCAAGCTCAGTTTTTGGAGGTGCTTTTATGGGCTTGCCCTCAGCATCAAGTTCAGGATCAACTACAGGAGGAAATTCGACAGCTTCCCATATGGCATAATCAATAAATTGAATGTGCTGTTGAATCCTGAGTTTCCACATCTCGAACTTAGTGGGTTTGAGCATAGGCACTTTGAGTCCTTGCCCAGATCCACTACTGCTATTATCAAATTCCATTGCAGAAAATTAAAAATTTTAAAAGAAAGCTTCTGACTTTGAAAACAAAGAAAAACCTGTGGCTTTGATACCACTTGTCAAGATCAAAAATCACTACCTAAGATTAACTGGTTTAAATCAATCAGAGTATAAAACCAATAACCTTGTATTTAATCAAAGTCCAATTAAGTAGTTTACGGAATAACACTTAACTGTTTTAAGAAAAGCTTTCAAAACAAATAACACATAAGTGTAATCAATAATAAAAAATCTTTTGTATTGCCAAACTCAATGATTACAATAACCTCTAATCTGTTTGATTAGACGAAGAACAGAAATTGTTCTTAGGGTTTTACAACCTTAGAGGCTTATGAAAACTTAATCAGAAAAGCAATTACAACTGAAATAAACTTGTACGTACAGACTTACAATAGAAAAACCTATTCTATGTATATATAATGCCTTCTGATTTGTTTCCTTGAGACACTCTGATTTCTCTGGTAGTAGATATGCTTGAATCTTCGAATATATATATCTTTTCCTGAATTTCAGCACTTTCTGTTTATTGAGCTGTTGAGCAGCTTGAAGACTATCTGTTGAGCAGCTTGAACTTGAACACTGGCAGCTTGAACTTTTGAACTAGCAGCTCGAACTTTCACAACTAACAGCTTGAACTTTGTAATTACACAGATAATCTACTAACAGTTTGAGAAATCTATCTAACAGCTTGACATACTTAGAATATTTCCCAACAGACCCAAGGCTACAAGCCCAAGTTAATAAACCATCTTAGTGTTGTTGGGCTTGCTTTATAAACCTTTGATTTTGTGTCTTCATGACCCATTTTGATAAATTGTCTAGCTTTTTATGGAAGCTTCTAGATTAAGCTAGTGAAAAAATTAAGGGTTTTTTTAATTAATTTAGGATGAATGAAAAATCTTTATGTAATAAGTATGGGTAGTTTCAAAGGTCATCTTTTCCCTATAAATAGGTGATCTTTCAAGGTTGTAATCAACACATTTTCAAATCAAATCATATTGTGAGGTTTTTCGTTTCACTTGTAGTTCTCGTGATTAAACTCATTTCGGTCTTGCAAAACTACTTGTGCTTGCAATTCTCACTTGGCTACAACTAAGTATTCTTCCGCTTAGTTGTTGTGTTTCGTATACCTTCGATTACTTGCTTCCGTTGTAATTCAAAGGTGTTGGATTCATATATCCAAAATTGTTGAATTCATACTAGTAAGGGTTTGGGTTCTTGGAAGAAAGATCATCAAGGACGATCTGATAAAATTGTGAACTCTTTTACGAAGAATTCATATCATTTGGTATCAGAGCCAAGTTTCCTTGTTTGATCATTTCCTTTTATTTTGCTTGTTGTTCTGTGTAAACTTTCTGTTAAATAAAATGTACAATCATAGCTTTCTACTTAATGTTCTTCATTTCCGCGACTTACCATTATTTCTTATTATGGTTGATGTGATCTCACCCGATGAATATGAGATTGATCACGAGTTGCCCGATCGTTCTATTGGTTGTTATTATGCTATATGGAGGGAACCGCGACCCGTTGCCTGTAAACGAGGCAAGAACCTTGGTATAGATGGTGAAACCATGACCCGTTGCCTATAAACGAGGCAAGAACCTTGGTATAGATGGTGAAACCGTGACCCGTTGCCTATAAACGTGGCAAGAACCTTGATATAGATGGTGAAACAGTGACCCTTTGCCTATAGTGAGGCAAGAACCTTGGTATAAGAAAACGCCACAACCAACCCCACCAAGTTGATTGATATGTTTCGAACGCCACAAGTATGGAAACTTGATAAGTTCTAGAAGTGCATAATGAACTAAAGAGCTAAATGCTCATAATTTCATTCAAGTCAAGCATCATTACAAATGTTTACATTGGCCTCTATTTATAGATTAAAATATAAGGAAAACCACCCATCTAGATAAGTAACAAAAGCTATCACGATAACCTATCAAATAGTAAAACTACTTATCAAAAAGGCCTTCTTGACATTTCTCCACTTGAATCTTCTAGAATATGTCTTGGTTCATTGTGTCTTGCAAAACCCTTAGTATCCTCCAAGTAAATGGTCATGACCTTCAAAATGCCTTGAAATGAACAGAAAACTTTCAAATTGCTTGTAATTAATCTTGACAAGTGCATTGAACATGGACACTCTTTTGGGCAGCTTCTTGGACATGGTAAATGGTCCTATATTGGGATTTTTTTTTTCTTCTTGAAAAGATAGGAAAAATGCTTAGCTTTTATTGGGCTTTTATTTGACTTAAATCGGGCTTGAAATGAGTGAGTTATGGACAAAACATGGGCAAAGTGTGGGGATGGCCGAAATTCTTTATTCATGGGCTACATTTAGGTAATTAACCACAACTTGGGCTAAGAAAACAAGGGCTAATCTTGGGCTTCAACTTGTAGCAAAATTAGGAAGCTTGCTTGGTTATTTTGCGGAGACACGGTAGCATTATTCCGGCCCGATCTTCCACCTTAATGGATCTTCATCATCTTGACCATTGAAAGGGTGACCATTGGATGGATTCTCATCATTCCCCCCCATCTTGAGAGTGATCCTCAAATCGTGACCTGCATCAAAAGGACTTAAATCAGGCACATTAAATACATCATGAACATTATACTCATCAGGAATATTAAGTTTGTAAGCATTGTCATTGATTTTCTGCAACACTTGAAATGGTCCATCTCATCTAGGCATCAACTTCGACTTCCTCTTTGTTGGAAATCGTTCCTTCCTCATATAAAGCCACACCCAATCTGCTCGTTCAAAAGTGACCTTTCTTTTTCCCTTGTTTTCTTGTTGTTCATACTTCTTGGTGCACTCTTCAATGTTGCATTTTGCCTTCTCATTGATTTGCTTGACAAATTCTGGCTTCTTCTTGCCATCTAAATTTAAATGCTCATTCACAGGCAAAGGAGTTAAATCCATAGGAGTTAATGACTTAAATTCATACACAATCTCGAAAGGTGAAAACTTTGTAGCAGAATGCACATTTCGATTATATGCAAACTCAACATGGGGTAAGCATTGCTCCCAAGTTTTCACATTCCTCCCAACTATTGATCGCAACAAAGTACCAATTGTACGATTCACAACTTCGGTTTGTCCATCCATTTGGGGATGACAAGTCATAAAAAACAAAAGCTTTGTTCTCAATTTCACCCAGAAAGTTTTCCAAAAATAAATTAAAAATTTGGTGTCCCGATCAGACATGATAGTTCTTGGCATGCCACTTCTTTGAAAAACAAATTAGTAATATGTGAAGCATCATTGAATCGATGGCATGCAATGAAATGAGCCATATTAGAAAATCTATCAACAACCACAAAAATTGAATCTTTACCACTTTTTGTTCTTCGCAAACCCAACACAAAATCCATAGAAAGATCAACCCATGGTTCACTTGGTATAGGAAGAGGAGAGTACAAACCATGAGGTTGAACTTTTGATTTGGCTAGTTTACAAACAATGCACTTTTCACAAACTTTGCCAACATCAACTTTCATTTTGGCCAAAAGAAATGTTCTTGCAAAATTTTCAAAGTTTTTGCCACACCAAAATGACCCATAAGGCCTCCACTATGTGCCTCCCGAACCAAAAGCTCACGTAAAGACGTGTTTGGAATGCCAAGCTTTGATTCTTTGAACAAAAACCCATCATGTATAAGAAACTTGTCAAAAGAGCTTCTTTCACATGTTTGAAAAATCATACCGAAATCCACATCCTTATGATATAACTCTTTGATTTGTTCGAAACCAAGAATTTTAGAGTCTAGAGAAGAGAGTAGAGAGTACCTCCGGGAAAGTGCATCAACTACAATATTTTCCTTACCTTTCTTGATTAGGATGACATAAGGAAATGTCTCAAGAAACTCCATCCACCTAGCATGTCTCTTATTCAACTTTTGTTGCCCCTTCAGAAATTTCAAGGATTCATGATCGGAATGAATTACAAACTCTTTGGTACACAAGTAATGTTGCCAAGTTTTCACTGCACGAACCAAGGCATACATCTCTTTGTCATAAGTGGGATAGTTCAAAGTTGCATCGGTCAACGTTTCACCAAAATATGCCAATGGTTCCCTTCTGGCATTAAAACCGCACCAATTCCAACACCTGACGCATCACACTCAATTTCAAATGTTTTATCAAAATTTGGCAAAGAAAGCAAGGTAGCATGAGTTAGTTGAAACTTGAGTTTTTCAAAAGCTTGCTCTAGATCTTCGCCCCATTGAAAACCAACTTTCTTTTTAATGACTTCCCTGAGTGGTGATGCCAAGATGCTAAAATTCTTCCCAAATCGACAATAAAAACTTACAAGACTTTGGAAACTTCGCACATCACCAACACTCTTTGGAGTTGGCCAATCTTGAATGGCCTTCACCTTCTCTTCATCAACTAAAATTCCTTGGGAACTCACCACATATCCAAGAAAAACAACGTGGTCGGTACAAAAAGTACACTTCTTCAAGTTTGCATAAAGCTTTTCTTTCCTAAGCGCACTCAAAATACACGTTCGATGCTCAAGATGATCATTCAAACTCTTGGAATAAATCAAAATATCATCAAAGTAAACAACCACAAACTTGCCAATGAAATCACCCAAAACATGTTTCATTAATCTCATGAATGTACTAGGAGCATTAGTTAAGCCAAAATGCATAACTAACCATTCATATAAACCATGTTTTGTTTTGAAAGCTGTTTTCCATTCATCACCATTTTTCATGCGAATTTGGTGATATTCGCTTTTTAAATCAATCTTTGAAAACAACTTTGAACCATGCAATTCATCTAGCATATCATCTAGTCGAGGGATTAGATGGCGATATTTTACCGTGATATTATACATGGCACGACAGTCTATGCACATTCTCCACGACCAATCCTTTTTCGGTACAAGCAAAACTAGAACAACACAAGGGCTCATGCTTTCTCGAATCCATTCTTTCTCAAGTAATTCCTCCACTTGCCTTTGCAATTTATTGGTTTCCTCTGGATTTGTTATATACACTAGCTTGTTTGGAAAGGAAGCCCCGGGAACAAAGTCAATTTGGTGTTCAATCCCGCGACTTGGTGGCAATCCATTGGGAACCTCCTCGGGAAACAAGTCTTCAAATTCCTGCAAAAGAGATATAATATTGCTCGGAAGAGTACCGGCCAAATCATTAGTGCTTAATTGGGCCTCTTTAATCAAAAGAAGCACAAAAGACATCTCCGAATTCAAGGCTTCTTTTATTTCACTCCTTTTTGCAAGTGCACAATATTGACTCTCCTTTTCACCCACCAAAGTTTTCTTATCTTTTTGTTTTTCATTTGAACCCCTCTTTTGTTCATTGCTTTCCTTGGACTCACCGTCTTTGTTCTTCGCATCCTTTTGAAGTCGACTTGATCCTCATAAACTTGACTGGGTGACATTGGCACAAGAGTTATGGACTTGGTTTTGTGAACAAGTGTGTACTTGTTGGTGAAGCCATCGTGTTTTACGTGTCGATCATACTTCCATGGCCTACCAAGTAACAAATGGCTTCCTTGCATAGGTACAACATCACAAAGGACTTCATCTTCATACTTACTAATACGAAACGACACCAAAACCTGGTTTGTAACTCGCACCTCACAACTACCATTAAGCCATTGGAGTTTATATGGCTTTTGATGCTTCATTGTCGGTGACCCTAGCTTTTCAACTATGGAAACACTAGCCACATTACTACAACTCCCACCATCAATTATAACACTACATACCTTGCCTTGAACATAACACTAGGTGTGAAAGATGTTTCCCCTTTGTTCATCATCTTCTTCCTTAAAATGGGTGCTTAAGGCTAGTATTGCCACCAATAATTCTCCTTCAATTGCTAGTTGTTCTTCCCAATATGTGTCTTCGTGTGAGGATTCAAAAGCATATGTTTCAATTTCTCCATCTTCTCTAATCACCATTGCAAGCTTGTTTCGACATTGACTTGCAATATGACCCATGCCAAGGCACTTAAACCATTTTATATCACGAGTCTTAGGAACTTCAGCACCAGCTTTCTCCTTTGAAGTGTTTTTTGTTCCAGATTTGGGATTAGAAGAGTTTGAATTTTTGGGCCTTTTGGAGCTACTTGCTTTCCAAGCATTCGTTCTTGACCCATCCCCTCTCTTGAGTTGCTTTTCAATCTTAACTGTCATATGAACCATGTCCTCAATCTCAACATAATGGTGCATCTCAACACAATCTCGAATTTCATAATTGAGACCATTTAAGAACCTCGCCATCGTAGTTTCTCTATCCTCTTGAATATTCGCCCGAATCATAATCACCCCGTGTATGCAACAAAGGCTTTTTCCCTCGATTGATCTTACCACGCTGCCTTTTACCTCTCTTTTTAATTCTTATAGTTCAAAACAAACTAAAAGAAAACAAAATATTAACGTTCCTCCAATTTTTTTTCTTTCACTTCTTTTCTTTCTCTACTTCTTTTTTTCCACTTCTTTTATTTACTTTGATAGCTTTTTATACTTTTCTTTTTCTATTCATTTTTTTTTAGAAACAAAACTAGACAACTTAATATTAAGAACCCAAATATATAACTTACTAAAATCCCAACTTCTTTATTTCTTAATAATAGTAATCAAGTCAACTTGTGACGAGATCCACTACTATTACTTGAAATCCAAGATAAGAACAAGAAGAAACAAAAAAAAAAACGATACGGGAAAAAAAGTATGACCGAAAACAAACCAATAGAACTTGGCTTTGATACCAAATAATGTGATCTCACCCGATGAATATCAGATTGATCACGAGTTGCCCCATCGTTCTATTGGATGTTATTATGATATATGAATAGAACCGCGACCCATTGCCTATAAACGAGGCAAGAACCTTGGTATAGCTATGAAACCGCGAGCCGTTGCCTAGAAAGAGGCAAGAATCTTGGTATAAGAAAACACCACAAGCAACCCCACCAAGTTGATTGATAAGTTTTGAACGCCACAAGCTAGAACACTTGATAAGTACTAAAAGTTCTTAAGGAACATGAAGAGTTAAAAACTCACAATATTACTCAAAATAAGGATGATTATGAATGTGATCTTTGGCCACTATTTATTGGTGAAAATATAAGGAAAACCAACATCTTGAGAGTAACAAAAGCTATCATGATAAGCGATCAAATAAGCAAAACTACTTATCAAAAGGCCCTTCTTGACATTTCACCACTTGAATCTTCTAGAATGTGTCTTGGTTCATTGTATCTTGCAAAACCCTTAGTATCTTTCAAGTAAATGACCATGACCTTCAAAATGCCTTGAAATAAAGAGAAGACTTTCAAATTGCCTTGTAATTAATCTTGACAAGTGTATTGAACATGGACACTCTTTTGGGCAGCTTCTTGGACGTGGCAAATGGTCCTAATTGGGCTTTTTTCTTCTTGAAAAGATAGGAAAAATGCTTAGCTTTCATTGGGCTTTTATTTGACTCAAACTCAGGCTTGAAATGAGTGAGTTATGGACAAAACATGGGCTAAGTGTGGGGATGGCTGAAATTCTTTATCCATTGGTTACATTTGGGTAATTAACCACAACTTGTGCTATGAAAACAAGGGCTAATCTTGGGATTCAACTTGTAGCAAAATTAGGAAGCTTGCTTGGTTATTTTGCAGAGACACAAGAGCATTTTTCCTGCAAGATTTAATCAGTCCATTGGTAGCACCTCGGAACATCTTGGATTTAGACCTTGTGATAGGCCCGATCTTCCACCTTAATGGATCTTCATCATCTTGACCATTTAAAAGGTGACCATTAGATGGATTCTCATCATTCCCCCCCCCCCCCATCTTGAGAGTGATTTGTCCTCAAATCGTCACCTGCATCAAAAGGACTTAAATCAGCCACATTAAATACATCATGAACATTATACTCATCAGCTTTCAATAAGTTTTTCAGTCATGAAGGTTTTTTTTTTAAAGAAAATAAGTTATGCATCCCTTCTTGTTCTCTACGTGAACTTTTGACTCGCGAAGCTCATCGTGGAGGCTTAATGGGCCACTTTGGCATTTTGAAAACCTTGGATGTTTTGAAAGAACATTTTTATTGGCCTAAAATGAAAATGGACGTTGAACGTATTTGTGGTCATTGTCTTGATTGTAAAAAGGCCAAGTCAAAGTCATTTCCTCACGGATTGTACACTCCACTTCCCATTCATCATTCTCCTTGGACCGATTTTTCCATGGATTTCATACTTGGTTTGTCAAGGAGTCAAAAGGGAATGGACTCAATTTTTATTGTCGTTGATTGATTTTCAAAATGGCACATTTCATTGCTTGTAGAAAGACGGATGATGCAAAGCATGTGGCCGATTTGTTTTTCAAGGAAATAGTTCATTTGCATGGTATTCCAAAAACCATTGTGTCTGATAGGGATGTAAAGTTTTTGAGTTACTTTTGGAAAACTCTTAGGGGAAAACTAGGCACAAAGTTACTATTCTCAACTTCAAGTCACCCACAAACTGATGGGCAAAGCGAAGTGACGAATAGGACGTTAGGGGTTTTTTAAGGGTTGTCATTCAAAAGAATTTGAAAAGTTTGGAGGACATTAGGGGTTCGTCGCAACATTGAAAAGAGAACCGAACAATATGCCAAACATGCAAACAAGGGGCATCAGCAGGTTGTACTCGAACCAGGTGATTGGGTTTTGATACACCTAAGGAAAGAAAGATTTCCATCTTCAAAACGTACAAAGTTGCATCCCCGTGGAACAGATTCAAGGGCGAATCCTTCCAAAGCGGGAGGGAATAATGGAACTCAAATAATCAACAAAATAAAGATAAGCGAAGACGAATTAAAGATTGACGATGGAGTTTTGACAAAGAAGCCACTTGAAGAAATGCATGGACCAATGACATGTTCGAGAATAAAGAAGATGCAAGAAAGTCTCAATAAAATAATTGCCTCGGCCCATTGGGCTTGCTTTATAAAGTGTGGATTTTGTGTCTTCATGACCCATTTTGATAAATTGTCTAGCTTTTTATGAAAGCTTCTAGATTAAGCTAGTGAAAAAATTAAGGGTTTTTTTAGATTAATTTAGGATGAATGAAAAATCTTTATGTAATAAGTATGGGTAGTTTCAAAGGTCATCTTTTCCCTATAAATAGGTGATCTTTCAAGGTTGTAATCAACACATTTTCAAATCAAATCATATTGTGAGGTTTTTCGTTTCACTTGTAGTTCTCGTGATTGAACTCATTTGGGTCTTGCAAGACTAATTGTGCTTGCAATTCCCACTTGTCTACAACTAAGTATTCTTCCATTTAGTTGTTGTGTTTCGTATAACTTTGATTACTTGCTTTCGTTGTAATTCAAAGGTGTTGGATTCATATATCCAATATTGTTGAATTCATATCAGTAAGGGGTTGGGTTCTTGGAAGAAAGATCATCAAGGACGATTTGATAGAATTATGAACTCTTCTACGAAGAATTCATATCAAATGTGTTCCCTGAAGATGTACCCGATGGATTGCCACCAATTTGTGGCATAGAACATCGAATTGATTAGACGCCCGGTGCAACAACTCCGAATAGACTGGCATATAGAGCAAATCCGGAAGAAACAAAGGAGCTTCAGAAACAAGTTGGTGAGTTGCTGGGAAAAGGTATCATTCGTGAATCCCTTAGCCCTTGTGTCGTGTCATTCATCTTAGTTCCATAAAAAGATGGCACTTGCCGTATGTGCATTGATTGTAGGGCTGTGAACAAAATAACTATCAAGTATTGTGAACCCCCCCCCCCCCCCCCATTCCAAGATTAGATTGCATGCTTGATGAATTACATGGTGCTAGGATTTTTTCAAAACTTAAATCTGGATATCACCAAATAAGAATCAAGGAAGGTGATGAATGGAAAACTGCTTTTATAACAAAGTTTGGTCTTTATGAATGGTTAGTTATGCCTTTCTGTTTAACTAATGAACCAAGCACTTTTATGAGGCTTATGAATCATGTTTTGAGGGACTTCACTTGAAAGTTTGTTGTCGTGTATTTCGATGACATTTTGATTTATAGTCGAAGAATGCATGTTCATGTCGAGCATGCATCTTAAACTTGTTCTTGCTACCTTACGTGCGCAAAAGTTGTTTGCAAATTTAAAAAAGTGTACATTTTGTGTCAAATAAGTTGTTTTTCTTGGATATGTTGTTGGTGAAAATGGTTTGCGTGTTGATGAGTCAAAGTTGAAGGCTATTCTTGATTGGCCTATTCCAAACAATGTTTCAGAGGTAAGATCTTTTCATGGACTTGCTAGTTTCTATGGAAGGTTTGTCCAAGATTTTTCATCAAAAGCTTCTCCTCTAAATGATTTGGTGAAAAAGAACGTTAAGTAGGTCGTCCCATTGCGTGATCTAACAAAAGCTTCTCCTCTTTCGAGCAATTGAAATGTGATCTAACAAATTCTCCTGTTTTAGCATTGCCTGATTTTTCTAACACTTTTGAGATTGAATGTGATGCTTCGGGAGTTGGGACAACACACGTTTTGCATCAAGGAGATCGTCCCATTGCGTACTTTAGTGAAAAGCTTAATGGTGCAATGCTAAATTATCTGACTTATGACAAGTAACTGTATTCTGTTGTGAGGGCTTTGGAGACATGGCAACATTATCTGATGCCTAAGGATTCCCTTAAGTACTTGAAGGGACAAAGAAGTCTTCACAAAAGGTATGCAAAATGGATTGCATTCATTGAAACATTTTCATATGTTGTGCGTTATAAGAAAGGTAAAGAGAATATTTTGGCCGATGCATTATCGCGAAGGTATACACTCCTTACCGCTTTAGATTCTAAAATCATGGGTTTTGAGTTTATTAAGGAGTTGTATGCATCTGATAGTGATTTTGCAAACGTGTTCATGGCGTGTGAAAAATCAGCTTTCAATAAGTTTTTCAGACATGAAGGGTTTTTGTTTAAAGAAAATAAGTTGTGCATCCCTTCTTGTTCTCTACGTGAACTTTTGACTCGCGAAGCTCATAGTGGAGGCTTAATGGGCCACTTTGGCATTTTGAAAACCTTGGATCTTTTGAAAGAACATTTTCATTCGCCTAAAATGAAAAGGGATGTTGAACGTATTTGTGGTCATTGTCTTCATTGTAAAAAGGCCAAGTCAAAGTCACTTCCTCATGGATTGTACACTCCACTTCCCATTCCTCATTCTCCTTGGACCGATATTTCCATGGATTTCATACTTGGTTTGCCAAGGAGTCGGTAGTGGACTCAATTTTTGTTGTCGTTGATAGATTTTCAAAAATGGCACATTTCATTGATGTAGGAAGACGGAGGATGCAAAGCATGTGGCCGATTTGTTTTTCAAGGAAATGGTTCGTTTGCATGGTATTCTAAAAACCATTGTGTCTGGTAGGGGTGTAAAGTTATTGAGTTACTTTTGGAAAATTCTTTGGGGGAAAACTAGGCACAAAGTTACTATTCTTAACTTCAAGTCACCCACAAACTGATGGGCAAACCGAAGTGACGAATAGGACATTAGGGTTTTGTTAAGGGCTGTCATTCAAAAGAATTTCAAAAGTTGGGAGGAGTGTTAGCCTATTGTTGAATTTGCTTATAATCGTACTTTGCACACTTGCACTAACTTTCCTCCATTCGAGGTTGTTTATGGCTTTAATCCTTCAACACCTTTAGATTTATCTCCTTTGCCTGTCAAAGAATAGTTAAATCTGGATGGTGTAAAAAAGGCTGAACTTGTGAAAAAGTTGCATGAGCAAGTTCGTTGCAACATTGAAAAGAAATATGCCAAACATGATAACAAGGGGCGTAAGTAGGTTATATTCGAACCAGGTGATTGGGTTTGGATATACATGAGGAAAGAAAGTTTTCCATCTTCAAGACGTACAAAGTTGCATCCCCGTGGTGATGGACCCTTCCAACTGATAGCTCGTGTTAATGATAATGCCTACAAAATTGATTTACTGGGAGAGTATGGTGTGAGTGTGGCTTTTAATATTCTGACTTATCTCCTTTTGATGTAGGCACAGATTCGAGGGTGAATCCTTCCAATGTGGGAGGGAATGATGGAACTCCAATAATCAACAATAAAGATAAGCGGAGACGAATTAAAGATTGACGATGAAGTTTTGACAAAGGAGCCACTTGAAGAAATGCATGGACCAATGACACGTTCGAGAAAAAAGAGGATGTAAGAAAGTCTCAATATAATAATTGCCTCGGCCCATGCAAAAAAATTATTGAAGACCCAAGGCTACAAGCCCAAGTTAATAAACCATCTTAGTGTTGTTGGGCTTGCTTTATAAAGTGTGGATTTTGTGTCTTCATGTGACACCCTTGCCACAATAACCACCATTTACATAACACCCAGGATTAATCACCAACACATGATTACATAATGATCTGAATACTTAATTAAAGTGCGGAAGCATTAAAATACAATATAAAATAATACAAATGTGTCCAACACCCTACGGTACTACAAATGCTCCAATACTAGATCTACATACTCAATAGCATTAAATCATCTCACATTTATTACAACAATATTCCCATAGATCTGTTACCAAGATAAACAGTAGATATCTTCAATCACTTCAACAAACGACCTAGCTAGAAGGTCCTGCAGCAGATTTGCCTTTTCCTGTAAAAATGCAACAACTAAAAGGGTAAGCGAATGCTTAGTGAATACCAATGATTTTACACATTCCACAAATCCTTATGATGCCCCCAGGAGTAACACCGGTAACGCATACCGTATACTCCACACGTACACATACCCGAGCCGCAACTCCTTCGAGATGACGCTCGGCATAAGAAAAACCAACCATCTGAGGCAGACATAACATCGGGGATGACCTACTGCCTATCCTGACCACAGAGGTGTCAACTCTTGGTCATATAGCACAGTAACATCAGAGTACAGATGCGACACGCCTGTCCATCAAATAAAATGCACAACAAAGAAACGGACATGCAACAAGTATGAATGTGCATCAACATATACGCAAGTTAGTAGAGTGCCAAACGAAAGTGAAACAACATGCCTCAGCAGGCAAAGCGAACATAAAGCAGATGCAGCAATGTTAAAATCAAAGGTACTCACAGTGGGTGCGTTAGTTAACTTCAAGGTATCTTATTTCTCTTCGGGATTTCAACCGGACTCAAAAGTACCCCACTGTGGGTTAAACAACACCACAAGGGACCTGTTACATTTCCATAATAAAATCATATCATACACATGTTCCTCAACAAATGTAAATCAAATTGTACAATTTAAAAGTGTTACAGCATTTGGATTCGTCATCCGAAACTCACATTTAAATCTCATCACTCGAGGTGTTATTATTCCCAATTAACCCTCCTTATTTACCTTAATATGTTACAAAAGTTATCTCAAAAGTGTGTTTCATTGTCCATAAATTCGGGTCCTTAATAACCCATCCGAATTACACATGCACAACATAGAACTCGCCGAGTTCATGTCCGAATTTCGGATCCTCAGCCGGATTTCGGACCCATCCGAATTCGGGTCCATCCGAGTTCGGTTCTTATCCAAGTTCGGTTCCATCTAAGTTTCGGGTCCCAACCGAATTCGGATCCAATACTTATGAATTTTTGAAGTTTTATTCAAGTGTTCTTGGGAACTCGCCAAGTTCACCCATGAACTCGCCGAGTTCAGATGCAGGTTTGCCTTCGAAACTTACGGATTTTCACTAAAAATTTCCAAAATCAATTTCTAACAGCATGCAATCCTGAGGAATGTTATATTAACATAATTTGAGTGTTTCTACATCATTTTCCCCATTCATATCACACTAATTCGTCCAGATTGGACCAATTTAGACAATTTTTCTCAAGAACATAAAACTTCACAAAATCTCAGATTTCTTACCGTTTAGGACGATTCAAAGGTTGATTCTTGTTTCTGTAGCTTCTACAACTTCAATTGATGTTTATCAACTAAAATATCATACATGCAACAACAATCCATCATATTCAAAATCTGAATTTCGCATCTTTTATTCTCAAAATTAAACTCCAATTTGAGAAATGATATTCTTACCTTGATTTCTACTTGAATCTTGTTAATTTTCCAGGTTTAATCCACGAATTTGATTTTAAATTTGTCGATTTTTTTAGCAGAAATTTTAGAGAGAGAGATAGAGAGCTTTGTGATAAAAATGGTGAAATGAATCCATTTAAAAGACAATGAGTCTTTTATTCTAACATTTTCGGGTTTTGGCACAATTAGCCCCTCAAATTATCTTATCCCACTAAATACTGGTTTTACCTTGGTTTTATCATCACTAACATTTATAAATCATAATACTCCATAATAATAATTCAAAATTCTCAAATTTCTTAATCTCTTAAAATAGCAACCAACTTTTAAATTTCCGGATACATAATCATCTTTCGTAATCCAACTTAATTATCTTTAATTACAAAATATCCAACCAATTAATCTAAATTACAATAATTTAGATTTTAGGATGTTACAGCATGGGCTCCACCACGCTCAAACTTCGTCCTCGAAGTTATTTGAATTCAAACAGATGATGATACTCCATTAATATATTATCCTTAATTTCATAAGCGTGATTCACTTAATGATGATGCTCTCAAAGTATAAGCACCATTTCACTTTCTTTGTTTCTTAACTTCTTTACTTCCATATCCATAATATATTCTGGCTTTTCAACATATACTACCCTTTCTTGAATTCTAATTCGGTATAATCAACATAATTTTCGTAACCAGTTGTGAAGATTTCATAAAGCTTTCCACATGAAACACCAATTGTTATTTCGATATTTCCTTATGTAATTCCAAACGAGATAACATATTCCTAACTTTTCTGTTATTCTAATTGAGCCAACACACCTCAGTGCTAGCTTGTCCTTTTTTTTTTCAAAATAAGTAACACTACCCATCAGTGATACTAACAAATATACTCCATCATTTTCTCCCAAGTTGATTGGTTTTGGTGTCTCATCATTATAACTCTTTTTCATATTACAGACTCAGCAGTCAGAGTCCTTTCAATTTCTTTCCAACATGTAGGCGTTCTACATTTCCTCATGTACAAAACTGTAAACGGTGTTTTCTTGATTTTAACATGATAACTAGGGTTATACGAAAATTCTATTAAAGCAATAGATCCTTTCAGTTGATACTTAAATCCAAAATACATGATCTCATCATATATTCCAATGTGAAAATAGTCCATTCATTTCGACCATCTATCGGGGTCGGTAAGTTGTACTCATAGCTATATGTGTGCCTAATCCCACTTGTAAAGCAATACAAGAGTTGAAAATGAAACGACTCTTCTAATCAGACATAATCGATTCTAGAATACCATAATAATAATAACCTTACTCACGCAAATATGTGCAAGTCTTTCCAATAATAACTTTCTCAAGTTGGTATATAAATCATACCGAATTAATCCAGTTGTCTACAGTCTACCAATCATAGAAAATTTCATAAATCTGTAATACTATGAGACAACTTCATTCTCAATCGTTCCACTTTTAGCGAAATCCTCCAAGATCTCAACTCCAGAAATCACATACTACAAAATATAACCTATTGAAATCAAAACTCACGATTTGACATATTCAACTTTACACTTACACCAAAATATCATCGATAATTACAATTACCGATTCCTCCAACATTGTTATACAAATCCCTATACATAATGTCCATAAAACAGCTGGGGTATTAATCAATCAAAATGTCGTAACCAGAGACTCGTTGTGCTCATAAATATCCCCGAAAGCCAATTCCAGTACATTCCCTCTTTGGACCTCAACTAATCATATCCCATTCGTAGATCAATCTTAGAAAAATAATTAGCTCTCATGCAGCTAATTGAATAATCATCATTTCCCGGCAGCGGATATTTATTTATTATAGTCAATTTGTTCAAATCACTTTAATCTATGCACATTCAGTAGATACAATACAATATGAATAACAAACTTTTGGAGAAGCTCCAGGGATCAAGTCAGCACAAAATTTCACTTGTCTTTCAGGTGCCATACCAGACAAGTCTTCCAGAGACACATATGGAAACATTTGGGACAACAGGCGCATCGGCCACAGTTTTCTCTTTAGTCTTGGTATCAATAGCATATACCATACAAGACTCACGACCCTAAGCAATCAACTTTCGGGACCTAACAATCATCAATAGACATTGATCCCCGCTTCTCCTATCCCATATATACAAATCTCCCACCCCTCCGGCGTAGTTATCTTTATTATTCCTTTATTGCAAACTATATGCGTCTCATCACATATACACAACCAATTTATTCCAATTATCATTTCATGTCACCAATCTCTATTGGAATCAAATCAAGATTGAAGACTACCTCTTCAATCACTATAGTACAATCATGATACACATGATATATGTTAACTAATGTGTTACTTAACAATTTCAACCTTAATTACAACAGACAACTTGGACCAAGGTATCAACATTCGTTGAGCAAAACCAGTAAATACAAATAATTGATCGACACCAAAATCAAACAGAACTCATGACCACCTCCAGGTCCTCCTTAGATTCTGAATCGTAGTATTAGACTTTTCTTTGCTGAATAAGCAAATTTCATTAGTGTCCAAAGTCTCTTTAAACTTTTTATGATTGATTAAATCACCATTTCATTAAGTGTTATTATCCTCATATAGCATTATATCTCCCTTCCAATTGATTATAGTTCACGTACATATCTAACTTCACACCTCATATTGTATATTTCAAATCCCATTCAATATTAACACAGGTCATGTATTCTCATATCCTCATATGATTTCCTATAATTTCTAGATTTGTTTTTCCTCATATAATATTCATATATATATATATATATCAATATTGAAACAGTCTCTTTGATTCCAACTATATCAAAATTCTCACGAACAGTTCGAACCCTGTTGTTCTTATCCACAACCCTTTTTAAGTCAAAATATCAACACAATGTACCATACAATTTCTCTTAATAAAAGCTAATGCTACATACTTTATGATAACCATAACTTATTATCATCAATTCCTCGAACATGTCATATTTGGTATTAATACAATTAATTTCCAAGATATCTATAGCATCTTTTCCAATTCAAAGCTTCAAAATCTATCTTGGCTATTCATCTAATGCTTGTTTATATACTCGAGTATTCTCATTTACAAACATGATTATACCTATATTAGTAATAACATTTCATATTACTCAAGTTCATGTTAACTTCAGAATCATAAATCTTCGATGAAATATTACATATAGAATCTTAAAGTACTCTTCTAATTCCGTAATTAAATGTTCAAAAATTTTAACCATAGTTGCAGGGATCTCATTTCCTTTGTTGAACTTTTCATTCATAATTTCATCATGTACTGTAGTACATGTTAATTCTTTGTTCGAATTCTGCAAGTTCTGCTAAAATGACCCACTTTTCCACAATTATAACAAGCATCGGCCTTCCTTGGACATTTGTCAGCCTTATGTCCAAATTGGTTACAATGTCGACATCTTTTACATCTATCACGTTTATTTGTTCTTGACCTTAAATACGGTCCATTTAGTTCATCTCCTCCAGACTTTGAAATCTTTCCAATAGCTTTTTCTTCATGTTCAACACGAGGTACAAAATCAGGCTCACCATATTGCCTACTAAACAACAACTTGAATTGTTCCCAACTAAAGGAAGTAATCAACTCTGATCCCAAATCTTTTTCCCAATAGTTCCACCATTTCTTGGCTTGTCCAATCAATTGATCCTTAGCCAAACATACCTTGTACTCATCCTTACAATTCATATCCGTAAAAATTTGTTCCATAATTGTAATCCATATTTCTGATTCCTCAATTCTCAAAGATCCAGAGAATGTTGGTGGTTGCCAGTCTTTGAATGATTTAATTACATAATTCATGTAATTCTCATTAATTCCGGTTTCATAATCAATCTTTTCCTTGCCCTTTTGTCTTTACGTTTCGCTTTATTCCTAAGGTTTACGTCATCCACAACATAATTCCTTTCATGTTCCATCTTTTCTTTTCTCTTGTCTTCTTTTCTTTTAGCTTTGGCCTCATCTCGTGCCCGAAATCGATCTTGAATCATTCTGTTTTGTTGTGCCTTCATTGATAGTATCATTTCTCTCGTTTCTCGTGGCGTCATTCCTCCTTCTGACATATTCTGAAAATTTAAACATGTAAATCATTTAGTGATCCCATCACATAATTAACTACTACACATGTTTGTCCCGTATGATAGTCAATCTCTTAAGATTACTATATCGTAACCTATCTTAGTTCAGATCATTATTTAAACCACTACATATCATCACTTAATGTTTGAGATCAAGACCTCACAGACACTTGAATCTCAAACTACTGCTCTGATACCATTGCGTGTGACACCCTTGCCACATTAACCACCATTTACATAACACCCAGGATTAATCACCAACACATGATTACATAATGATCTGAATACTTAATTAAAGTGCGGAAGCATTAAAATACATAATAAAATAATACAAATGTGTCCAACACCCTACGATACTACAAAGGCTCCAATACTAGATCTACATACTCAATAGCATTACATCATCTCAAATTTATTACAACAATATTCCCATAGATCTGTTACCAAGATAAACAGTAGATATCTTCAATCACTTCAACAAACGACCTAGCTAGAAGATCCCGCAGCAGATTTGCCTTTTCCTGTAAAAATGCAACAACTGAAAGGGTAAGTGAATGCTTAGTGAATACCAATGATTTTACACATTCCACAAATCCATATGATGCCCCCAGGAGTAACACAGGTAACGCATACCGTATACTCCACACGTACACAGAGTACGCAAACCCGAGCCGCAACTCCTTCGAGATGACGCTCGACATAAGAAAAACCAACCATCTGAGGCAGACATAACATCGGGGATGACCTACTACCTATCCTAACCACAGAGGTGTCAACTCTTGGTCATATAGCACAGTAACATCAGAGTACAGATGCGACCCGCCGGTCCATCAAATAAGATGCACAACAAAGAAACGGACATGCAACAAGTTCGAATGTGCATCAACATATACGCAAGTTAGTAGAGTGCCAAACGAAAGTGAAACAACATGCCTCAGCAGGCAAAGCAAACATAAAGCAGATGCAGCAATGTTAAAATCAAAGGTACTCACAGTGGGTGCGTTAGTTAACTTCAAGGTATCTTATTTCTCTTCGGGATTTCAACCGGACTCAAAAGTACCCCACTATGGGTTAAACAACACCACAAGGGACCTGTTACATTTCCATAATAAAATCATATCATACACATGTTCCTCAACAAATGTAAATCAAATTGTACAATTTAAAAGTGTTACCACATTTGGATTCGTCATCCGAAACTCACATTTAAATTTCATCATTCGAGGTGTTATTATTCCCAATTAACCCTCCTTTATTTACCTTAATATGTTACAAAAGTTATCTCAAAAGTGTGTTTCATTGTCCATAAATTCGGGTCCTTAATAACCCATCCGAATTACACATGCACAACATAGAACTCGCCGAGTTCATGTCCGAATTTCGGATCCTCAGCCGGATTTCGGACCCATCCGAAGTACGTTGACCCATTCGAATTCGGGTCCATCCGAGTTTGGTTCTTATCCATGTTCGGTTCCATCTAAGTTTCGGGTCTCATCCGAATTGGGGTCCCAACCGAATTCGGATCCAATACTTATGAATTTTTGAAGTTTTATTCAAGTGTTCTTGGGAACTCGCCGAGTTCACCCATGAACTCGTCGAGTTCACATGCAGGTTTGCCTTCGAAACTTACGGATTTTCACTAAAAATTTCCAAAATCAATTTCTAACAACATGCAATCCAGAGGAATGTTATATTAACATAATTTGAGTGTTTCTACATCATTTTCCCCATTCATATCACACTAATTCGTCCAGATTGGACCAATTTAGACAATTTTTCTCAAGAACATAAAACTTCACAAAATCTCAGATTCCTTACCGTTTAGGACGATTCAAAGGTTGATTCTTGTTTCTGTAGCTTTTACAACCTTCAATTGATGTTTATCAACTAAAATATCATACATGCAACAACAATCCATCAGATTCAAAATCCGAATTTCGCATCTTTTATTCTCAAAATTAAACTCCAATTTGAGAAATGACATTCTTACCTTGATTTCCACTTGAATCTTGTTAATTTTCCAGGTTTAATCCACGAATTTGCTTTTAAATTTGTCGATTTTTTTTAGCAGAAATTTTAGAGAGAGAGATAGAGAGCTTTGTGATAAAAATGGTGAAATGAATCCATTTAAAAGACAATGAGTCTTTTATTCTAACATTTTCGGGTTTTGCCACAATTAGCCCCTAAACTTATCTTATCTCACTAAATACTGGTTTTACCTTAGTTTTATCATCACTAACATTTATAAATCATAATACTCCATAATAATAATTCAAAATTCTCAAATTTCTTAATCTCTTAAAATAGCAACCAACTTTTAAATATCCGGATACATAATTATCTTTCGTAATCCAACTTAATTATCTTTAATTACAAAATATCCAACCAATTAATCTAAATTACAATAATTTAGGTTTTAGGATGTTACACTTCATGACCCATTTTGATAAATTCTCTAGTTTTTTATGGAATCTTCTAGATTAAGCTAGTGAAAAGATTAAGGGTTTTTTTAAATTAATTTAGGATGGATGAAAGTCTTTATGTAATAAGTATGGGTAGTTTCAAAGGTCATCTTTTCCCTATAATTAGGTGATCTATCAAGGTTGTAATCAACACATTTTCAAATCATATCATATTGTGAGGTTTTTCCTTTTACATGCAGTTCTCGTGATTGAACTCATTTAGGTTCTTGGAAGAAAGATCATCAAGGACGATCCGATAAAATTGTGAACTCTTCTACAAAGAATTTATATCACTCTCTTTTATCATTAGCATTTGTCTCACTTTTCACTCCCTCAACACTCTTTTTTTTTTTTCATCAATCGCTCTCTTAATATGGTCCTCCTGTCCTTGCTGTGGGGTTAGCAAGACAAGAACTACTTTCTTTTCATTATCTTTAAGCATATATTGATTAAGAAATAGATAGCTTTCTTATCAAATTGTCATGGTCTACCAAGAAGTATATGACTTACTTGCATTGGAACCACATCACACATCACTTCATCTTTGTACTTATCGAGGGAAAATGTGAGCATGGACTGTTTAATCACTTTCAGTTCGCCACATTATTCAAGCATTGAAGCTTATATGGGTGTGGATGCTTCAACGTGTGTAAATTCAACTTACCTCGTTACTCACAACATTGGTACAACTCCCACCTTGTTTGTATGTTACCATATGGCTGTTGATGCTCATATGATGGAGGATCATCAAACCATTCCAAAGATGTCATGGAAATACGTGAAGGCCCAATGAAAAAAGGACAAGCGAAGAAGATCAAAGAAGTTTTTACGAGCTTAGTTGTTGATATCTGAGAGTCTGAATGCAAAGATGATGATCAACCGCAAGTGATGAAACATGTTACTAGACTTGAAGCATTGGATCCTAATATGGAAGTATAAAAGCCCAAAAGATGCATTTTCTTGAGTCTTTGAAATACTATGGGCTAGTACTAAGCCCAAGTGATAAAATGGATTTTTGAAGTCCATTAGAAGTTTATTTGAGTCCTATAAAGGCCTAGAAATGCCTAATCCGTTTCTTTTAGTTTAAAAGTTCTAGAATTATCTACCAAGTGATGACAAAATGTCTAGATTCATGGATTAAAGTCCATTCTTTAATCCATTGAATTTAATTAGTGTCTTTTGAGTTGGTTTTTGAAGCCTATAAATAGATGGCTTCTTATGTACTTTCAAATCAATTCACTTGAGAAATATATATCTTTCTTTTGAGTTTTACTCATCTTTGTAAGCTTTGTTCTTTGTTGGAGAGTTCATAGTTCAAGAACTTATCAAGATTGTGAACACATTCTTGTGGCGTTCTCGTATTCCTTTGGTTCTTAGTTCTTATAACTAACGGGTCAAGGACTTGCTCTAGGCGTGTTGGAGTCCAATTATCGGGTGCTTTGACGCCTATTTTATCCTATACGAAGGTTCCAAGTTACATTTAACTTGTGGGTCAACGTTTCGTATTATTTGGTATCAATGCTACAAAGGTTCGATTCTTATTTTTTTTGCATTTTGTTCTTATCATTGTGTTTGTCATTTTTTCTCATCATCATATCTTTTACATTTTTCTAGTTTTGTCAAATTAAAAAAAAGTCATGTTGTTCAACAAAAAAAAAAAAGAAAAAGAAAAGTAGAGCAAAAAAAACATAAAAAAATGCAGCAAAAAAATTTTAAAAAAAGGTGCAAAAAAAAAAAAGAAATGAAAGAAAAGAAGTTTATATGAACATGTGAGCTTGAAAATCAATAATTTATCTTCTATATCATTTTTTTGTTCCAGCTTCTTCTCATTGGTTAGTACTTTGTTTCTCCTCACCTTGCTCCTTTTTTTTCTTGTTTATCCCATCTTATTTAAAAGTTCTAAACTCGTTGGTATCCAATTAAGTTCTAAAGGATTTTTTTTTAACACTTTCAGTTTGTGCTCTAAATTGATTTGTTCTTTTACCAATTGAGCTCCACAAGGAATAGAGAGGTAAAAGACATTGAGTTTTGAGAACACTTAAGGGTAAAAGCCGATTATTTTTTTGTGTGATACACGAGCGTTGAGTGACATCTCTTGAGTGAAACACGTAAGGGAGTGAGGAGAGGAAATATTTTTTTCCTATTACTCATGTTTTTACAGATTAAGAGATAGAAGATAATCAACCCCTCCCTAACCTTCAAGTCCAAGCTCTCATGGCTGAAATGCGACGTTTAATGACGGACGGGTTTAATCAAATCCATGAAAGAATGGATAGATTGGAGGCACATGGACCTCATGCTCCACCACCATCACAAGTTTCTGATGAAAATCAGGAAGATGACGCTCGAAGTGATGAATGGGATAGAGAATCTGAAAGAAGGAGGCATAGAAGAAACCATGGTGCTAATAGAGGACTCAACAACATTAAGATGATAATTCCACAATTTCAAGGAAAGAGTGATCCAGAAGCGTATTTGGATTGGGAAAAAAATGTTGAACTGATTTTTGAATGTAATAACTATTGCGAGGATCAAAAGGTGAAAGTAGCAGCAATTGAATTCACAGATTACGCTAAAGTATGGTGAGATCAATTAGTCACCAACCGAAGAAGAAATGGAGAAAGACCTATTTCTACATGGGTTTTCATGAAGGTTGTTGCGTAAAAGGTTTGTTCCCTCTCACTACTTTCAAGACTTGTATCTCAAATTAAAATCTTTGAATCAGGGAGCAAAGTCTGTGGAGGATTATTACAAAGAGATGGAGATTGCCATGATTAGAGCAAATATTGAAGAAGACAGGGAAGCAACAATGACAAGATTCTTGAGTGGCTTGAATCAAGATATTTCTAATGTCGTGGAGTTGCAAATGTTGTTTAGACCTTGAAGAGATGGTTCATACGACCATGAAAGTTGAAAGACAATTGAGCAGAAGAAATAGTTTTTCTAAGGGAAGTACGTCCAAGTCTCAATATTCTCATAAGCCAAAAGGGGAGACATACAAAGGTACCTTTTCTGCACCTTTAAAGAACCAAGGCGATACCACAAAAGGTCGGGAAATGGGCAAAGGTAACATTTTTGCCCCTACACGAACTCGTGAAATTAAATGTTTTCGTTGTCTAGGTGTGGGGCACATTGCTTCACAATGCCCAAACAAAAAAGTTATGATTCTTCATGAAAGTGGTGAATTAGAGTCTGAAAATTAAAAAGGAGGATGTTTCGAATGATGAAGAAGACTTGTTGCAAACCGAGGCAGAAAGCGGAGAGCTCTTGGTGGTCAATAAAGTTTTAAACATACAAGCCAAGGTGGAAGACACACAACAACGAGAAAATATCTTCCGTACGCGATGTTTGGTGCAAGGTAAAGTATGTAGTCTCATTATTGATGGTGGGAGTTGTACCAATGTTGTGAGTAACGAGGTAATTGTGAAGTTGAATTTGCACACATTGAAGCATCCACACATAGATAAGCTTCAATGGTTAAATGAATGTAGCGAAGTGAAAGTGACTAAACAGGCCTTTATCACATTTTCCATCAGTAAGTACAAAGACGAAGTGATGTGTGACGTGGTTCCAATGCAAGTAAGTCATATACTTCTTGGTAGACCTTGGCAATTTGATAGGAAAGTTATCTATTATGGCTTTCTTAATCAATATATGCTTAATGATCATGAAAAGAAACTAGTTCTTGTCTCGCTAACCCCACAGCAAGTGCAGGAGGACCATATTAAAATGATCACATCAAGGCGAGCTTGGGAGGATGAGGAAAAATAATGAGTGCAAAGAGAAAAAAAAGAGCAGTAAAAATAAATCAAAGAGTGTTGAGGGCGAAAAAAGTGAAACAAATGATGATGAAAAAAGAGAGCGTGTCAAGAAAAATTTCTTTGCAAAAACGAGTGAAGTTAAGAGAGCGATTGATGAAAAAAGAGAGTGATAGTGTTGGTATCCAAGGAAGCTTGTACATATGCTGAAAAACTAACCAACAATCCGCCAAGTTTTGTTGTGAATATTTAGCAGGAATACGAAGATGATTTCCCAAAGGAAGAACCAAGTGGTTTACCACCTTTACGAGGGATCGAGCATCGCATTGATTTCATTCCAGGGGCAGCTTTACCAAACCGTCCAGCTTATAGAGCTAATCCCGAGGAGACACGAGAAATCCAAAGGCAAGTGAAGGATTTGCTTTCAAGAGGATGAATTCGTGAATCCATGAGTCCATGTGCTGTACCGGTCATTGTGGTACCCAAGAAGTTAGGTGATGGAGAATGTGTATGGACTGTTGAGCCATCAACATAATAACGGTAAAGTATTGCTACCCTATTCCAAGGTAAGATGATATGTTGGATGAGTTGCATGGTGCTAAGATCTTCTCAAAAATTGATTTGAAAAGTGGCTATCATCAAATTCGAATTAATGAAGGTGATGAATGGAAAACAACTTTTAAAACAAAGTTTGGTTTGTACGAGTGGTTAGTTATGCCCTTTGGACTAACTAATGCTCCGAGTACATTCATGAGGTTAATGAATCATGTTTTACAAGAGTACATTGGTAAGTTTGTCGTGGTCTATTTTGATGATATCCTGATTTATAACATAAATGTTGAAGTTCACTTGGAACATTTGCGTCTTGTTTTGTAAACTTTAAGAAAAGAGTCATTATTTGCTAACTTAAAGAAATGCACATTTTGCATGGATAAGGTTGTTTTTCTTGGTTTTGTTGTAAGTGGCCAGGGAATTGAGGTGGATGACGAGAAGGTCAAGGCAATCAAAGAATGGCCAACTCCAACAATAGTGTCCCAGGTTAGAAGCTACCATGGGCTTGCAAGTTTCTATCGAAGGTTTGTTCATGACTTCAGTACCATAGTTGCCCCCCTTAATGAACTTGTGAAGAAAGAGGTTAGTTTTCATTGGGAGAAAGACAAGAAGCTGCATTTAGTTTGCTGAAAGAAAGGTTGACATCTACTCCTATTCTTGCATTTGCTAATTTCAATAAAATGTTTGAATTTGAGTGTGATGCATCCGGGGTGGGTATTGGGGCTGTGTTGATTCAAGAAGGTAGACCAATTGCATATTTTAGTGAAAAATTAAAGGGGGCTCACTTGAATTATTCCACTTATGAAAAAGAGCTTTTTGCATTGGTTAGATCTTTGCAAACATGGCAGCATTACTTAAGGGAGCTATTTGTACGTGAGACTCATGGTGGAGGGTTGATGGGCCATTTTGGTGTCCAAAACACATTGGATATTTTGAAGGAACATTATTTATTGGCCTAAGATCAGAGAAGATGTTATGAAGATCTGTGAAAGATGTGTGCCATGTAAACAGGCCAAATCAAAATCCAAGCCTCATGGGTTGTATATGTCACTGCCAATTCCTCAGCAACCATGGGTTGACATCTCCATGGACTTTGTGATCGGGTTGCCTAGAATAAAGAATGGTCATGATCCTGTGTTTGTGGTGGTTGATCGATTCTCTAAGATGGCACACTTCATTGCGTGTAAGAGGACTGATGATGCTTCACATGTTGCAGACTTGTTTTTCCAAGAGATTGTTCGTTTGCATGGTGTGCCGCGAACCATAGTAAGTAATAGGGATGTCAAGTTTCTGAGTCATTTCTGGCGTGTTCTTTGGAGTAAGCTGGTTACCAAACTTTTTTTCTACCACAAGTCACCCCCAAACCGATGGGCAAACAGAAGTTGTTAATCGAACCTTGTCCCAATTACTTCGAGTGATTATTTCGAAGAACTTGAGAACTTGGGAGAATTGTTTGTCTTTTGCAGAGTTTGCTTACAACAGGAGTGTTCATTCTGCCACTAACTTTTCTCCTTTTGAAGTTGTTTACGGATTTAATCCATTGAGTCCTCTTGACCTTGTTCCTCTTCCAATTGAAGACCGATCCAATTTAGATGGAAAGCGGAAGGCAGAACTAGTGAAGCAATTACACGAAAAGGTAAGACTCAATATTGAGAAAAGGACAGAACAATACACAAGCAAGCAAACAAAGGCAGGAAAAAGGTAGTGTTTGAAGCTGGAGATTGGGTATGGCTGCACTTGAGAAAAGAAATGCTTACAAGCTAGATCTCCCAGGTGAGTATCAAGTTAGTTCAACATTCAATGTTTCTGACTTGTCTCCTTTTGATGTAGATGATGATTCGTGGACGAATCCTTTTCAAGGGGGAGAGAATGATGGAGGATCATCAAACCATTCTAAAGATGTCAATGGAAATACGTGAAGGCCCAATGACAAGAGGACAAGCAAAGAAGATCAAAGAAGTTTTTACGAGCTTAGTTGTTGATATCCGAGAGTCTGAATGCAAAGACGATGCTCAACCGCATGTGATGAAGCATGTTACTAGACTTGAAGCATTGGATCCTAATATGGAAGCATAAAAGCCCAAAAGATGCATTTTCTTTAGTCTTTGAAATACTATGGGCTAGTACTAAGCCCAAGTGGTAAAATGGATTTTTGAAGTCCATTAGAAGTTTATTTGAGTCCAATAAAGGCCTAGAAATGCCTAATCCTTTTTTTAGTTTAAAAATTCTAGAATTATCTACCAAGTGATGACAAAATGTCTAGATTCATGGATTGAAGTCCCTTTTTAATCCATTGAATTTAATTGGTGTCTTTTGAGTTGGTTTTTGAAGCCTATAAATAGATGACTTCCCATGTACTTTCAAATCAATTCACTTGAAAAATATATATATCTTTCTTTTGAGTTTTACTCATCTTTGTGAGCTTTGTTCTTTGTTGGAGAGTTCATAGTTCAAGAACTTATCAAGATTGTGAGCACATTCTTGTGGCATTCTCGTATTCCTATGGTTCTTAGTTCTTATAACTAATGGGTCAAGGACTTGCTCTAGGCGTGTTGGAGTCCCAATTATCGGGTGCTTAGATGCCTTTTCTAACCGATACGAAGGTTCCAAGTTACATTTAACTTTTGGGTCAACGTTTCGTATCATCATCTTTAATTAACCGACATGCTTTGCACCTTTCCACATATTGTCCAATGTCTCGCTTCAATCCCGGCCATCAGCAGCCTGCTTTCACATCTTTATACATTTTTGTATTTCCAGGGTGAATCGAGAACTTAAACTAGTGAGCTTCCTGCAAAATTACCTCGCACATATCTCCATACATAGGGACCCATATTATGCCATACACACCTTTCCATCCCGGCCCATCATCTTGCATAAGTGGCACTTAAATTATTCTCATATGTAACATTCTCCTCTTTTAATGCTTCCTATTGAGTAGCCATTATATCATCAATGATGGTTGATGTCAACACCATAGAGGTTTAAAGCATAACAGTACGCCTTGGAATAAAATTTCCTACTTAGAATATCATTGACCATATTTGCTTTTTCAGGATGATACAGGATTTCACAATCGTAATCCTTAATCAGTTCATGAATCGGCGTTGTCTCACATTCAAGACCTTCTGACTGGATATATACTTTAAACTTTTGTGGTCAGGGTACAAATGACACTTTGTCCCATATAAGTACAGCCTCCAAAGCTTAAGAGTGAATGTCACAGTCATTGGCTCCAGATCATGTGTTAAGTAATCTTTTTCATGGTTCTTTAATTGTCTCAAAGCGTAGGCTATAATCTTTTCACATTACATTAATACTGCTCCCAGGACCATGCCCGCTGCATCAGTATATACAATGAAGTCTTCATTACCCTCTGTCAAGGCTAACACCGACGCTTCACTTAACAGTTTCTTCAGAGTTTCAAAGGCTACATGTTGTTCATCTTCCCAGACACACGTCACATTCTTTTGCGTAAGCTTGGTAAGTGGAACCGCGATTTTTGAAAAATCTTTTATGAATCGGTGGTAGTAACCAGCCAATCCTAAGAAGCTTCAAATTTCAGAGGCGTTTCATGGAGACTTCCAATTCTTGATAGCCTTAATCTTTGCTGGATCAACAGAAATGCGAGCACTAGATTTCACGTGGCCTAAGAATGGGATCTAAATTAAATGACAAGTTTTCAAGTTAACAACGGAATCCTATTTGAATTCAAAATTTTGGATTAAACTGTTTCAATTGTTGAGATGTACCAGCCTCAACCAGAATTCACACTTAGAGAATTTGGCATAAAGTCGCTCTTTTTGCAACAACTCTAATAACTCTCTAAGATACACAGAGTATTATTTTTTGGTCTTTGAATTAATAAGAATGTGATATGAAACGTTGACCAGTTGTTTATAATAACTAAGAACCAAAGGAATACGAAAACGCCACAAGAATGTGCTCACAATCTTGATAAGTTCTTGAACTATGAACTCAATGAAGAGCAAAGCTCACAAAGATGAGTAAAAGTAAAAAAGAAGATTTGTATTTCTTAAGTGAATGATTTGAAAGTACATAGAAAACCATCTATTTATAGGCTTGAAAAACCAACTCAAAAGACACTTAATAAATAAATTCAATGGACTAAAGAAGGGACATTAATCCATGAATCTAGACATTTTGTCATCATTTGGTAAATAATTCTAGAAATTTTAATCTAAAATATGGAATAGGCATTTCCAGACCTTTACTGGACTCAAATAAACTCCTAATCGACTTCAAAATACATCCACTCTACCATTTGGGCTTAGTACTAGCCAATAGTAGCTTGAAGACTCAAGAAAATACAACTTTTGGGCTTTTATGCTTCCATATTTCATTACTTAGGATCCAAAGCTACAAATCTTGTAACATGTTTCATCACTTACGATTGAGCATCATCTTTGCATTCAGACTCTCGAATATCAACAACTAAGCTTGTTAAAACTTCTTTGATCTTGTTGGCTCATCCTCTTATCATTGGGCCTTCACGTATTTCCATAACATCTCTAGAATCCCAATGTGATAACGTCTAAGTATGTGTTTGATGGAGGATCATCAAGCCATTCCAAAGATGTCATGGAAACACGTGAAGGCCCAATGACAAGAGGATGAACCAAGAAGATCAAAGAAGTTTTTACGATCTTAGTTGTTAATATTTGAGAGACTGAATGCAAAGACGATGCTCAACCGCAAGTGATGAAGCATGTTAGAAGACTTAAAGCTTTGGATCCTATGTAATGAAATATGGAAGCATAAAAGTCAAAAGTTGTATTTGCTTGAGTCTTTAAAATTCTATGGGCTAGTACTAAGCCCAAGTTGTAGAGTGGATGTATTTTGTAGTCCATTAGAAGTTTATTTGAGTCCAATAAAGGCATAGAATGCCCAATCCGTTTTTTAAATTAAAACATTTAGAATTATCTAGCAAATGATGACAAAATGTCTAGATTCATGGATTAAAATCCCTTCTTTAATCCATTGAATTTATTAAGTGTCTTTTGAGTTGGTTTTTCAAGCCTATAAATAGATGGCTTCCTATGTACTTTCAAATCATGCATTTAAGAAATATACATCTTCGTTTTGAGTTTCACTCATCTTTGTGAGCTTTGTTCTTCGTTGAGTTCATAGTTCAAGAACTTATCAAGATTGTGAGCACATTCTTGTGGCGTTCTCGTATTCCTTTGGTTCTTAGTTATTATAACTAACGGGTCAAGGACTTGGTCGAGGCGTGTTGGAGTTCCAATTATCAGGTTGTTGACGCTTATCCTATCATATACGAAGGTTCCAAGTTATATTTAACTTGCGGGTCAACGTTTCATATTAGTGTTTAGACCTCTGATGCGACCTTGGTTCCTTTGCCAATGCACTGGCTCCAGTTTTGTTGCAAAAGATGTCTAGTGGTCCAGTCATGCTTGGCACTACTTCGAGATCTTCAAAGAATTTCTTATCCAGAATGCGTCTATGTGCGCCTATATACTCTACTTTTGTAATGGAATTTGTGATAGTATCCTTTTTGGAGGTTTTCTAGGATATTGCGCCTCCATTCAAACAAAACACGTATCCTAACTTCGATTTGAAATCATCCAAGTCGGTTTGAAAACTGGCATTAGTGTATCCTTTCACATTTAGCTCAAATTTTGAACGACTGTAGATCAAGATCATGTCCTTGGTTCTACGAATCTACTTAAGGATGTTCTTTAAGACAATCCAGTGACCTTCACCTAGATTCGACGAGTATCTTCTAGCCATGCTGATAGCATAGGCCACATCGGGTCTTGTACATAACATGACATACATAATGGATCCTATTGCTGAGGCATAGGGAACATTATTCATCCGTTCCTGTTCATCAGACGAACTGGGACACTAAGCCTTGCTCAGTTTTATGCCATGTACCATTGGTAAGTTTTCTCGCTTTGGAATCATTCATGTGAAATCGGTTGAATATTTTTTCAATGTAAGTGCGTTGACTTAATCCAATAAGTCTCTTAGATCAAGATTGCTAGTACGTAAGTTGCTTCGCCTAAGCTTTCATTGAGAAGCATCTTCCGAGCCAAGACTTTACTTCTCACAAGGTTGGAATATTGTTCCAAATGATCAGTATGTCGTCAACATACGATACAAGGAAAACCACCATGCTCCCACTCGCCTTCATGTAAACACATGGCTCATCTTAGTTTTGTTGAAAACCAAATTGTTTGATTTTCTCATCAAAAAGAAGATTCCAGTTTCGAGATGCTTGCTTCAATCTGTATATGGATCTTTGAAGCTTACACACTTTATTAGGATACTTTAGATCGGTTAATGCTTCCGGTTGAGACATGTTGTATGTAACACCCACAATTCTCACACAAATTCCACGTCAATAAACAATCATAAGTGGCAATATCGCAATCATCTCCAGATGCACATGTCACAGGATTAGCGGAAAATACTGTTAATTAAAACCTTAATACACATATCGTCATACATCATATCACAAGCTGAAGCAGTGCACACATAACTGAACTAACTGACATACACTGACTACTGACTATCATACATCACAACTGATAGCTAACATACAGAAGTCATATACAAAATACAAATAACAGTTTCCGCAGTCTAATATCACAAGCTGGTAAGCACCCACAAACTCTGACTACTTCGGCTGCTGCTGCTGCTGCGACCCCACGGTATGACTGCCTGAGACACGGAAGACTCGAAAACATAAGCCGGGAAGCTCGTGAGTACGCGAGGGTTAGACTCTGCAAATAAACACACATAGCATACACAACACATATGGCTCAATACACATAACACAGCTCAATACACAGCACATATCTCTGCTCAAAAGGGGACGACGTTCCCCAGCTAACAGGCCGCACACAGCAGCGGTTAGCTCACAATAGGCACAGGAGCGACCTGGTGGTAACACTGCTGTATATATACAGTCTCATACTTCATGACTGGTTAGGGACAGTCAGCCTGCGCGATCACGTATCGCGGACACCTGCAACTCAAACACGTATACACATATAGGGTAAATAGAATCATACCTGCGCTGTATCTCTGTCTCATATACACATATCACAACACATAATAAACTCGTAAAAGTTTACGCGCGTTTTGGGAAAAGACTCGAGTACTCACCAAATACCTCAAAGCAACGGCAACCCAAATCTCTATCACGGATCAGTACGCGGTCGGCTCGAACCTGTAAACATCACGGATCCCAACAGATTAATACAAACATGACCGATAAACAACCGAAACCCAAACACAATTATAGGCAAACACGACCCACGGAACCACCCCGAACGAACAACCGACGCCCCAAAACCAGCCAAACAGCCGCCGCATCGCGGCCGGGATCAATCAACGCTGTCGCGCCGCAGCCATCGCGGCCGCACTCACGCTACATCAGCTCTGTGCAGGTCGCAAAAATGGCAGAACCAGGGGAGTGAAACCCCTTTTCTCGATTTCTAGCAGATAAACCACTCATAAAACATACATATGATAAACCACACAACTCCAGGAACCTAACCTTTACATTCACATACATACATACCCAAATTTCAGCTCTTAAAACCATAAACCTTACCTTCACTTGATCAAGAACACCAAAGGAGGAAGAAGACAACTCAAATCCAGTAACCAACTCTGATTTCCTTTAATTTCCTTGTTGATCAGCTCAAGAACACACAATTCACACACACACACCTTTCTGGATTTGAAAAGAGAAGAAAGGAAAAGATAAGAACGTTTAAATTTATCTCCATATATACGCTTTCTATAATTAGAAAGCCCGGACCCGCTAAATCCGAACCCGATACCACTTTTCCACTATTAATATCATTTTAACCCAATTAAACCCACGATCTCTTAAATAATAATAATCCGCTAATTATTAACCCGGAGACACGTATCACTCGGCCTCGACACGTTTAATCCACGAAACGGGATTTAATTGGAACAACGCAATAATATTAAAAAAATGAGTCAATAAATTAAATCCACGTACCAGGCTCAAATCCGGGATGTTACAAATCCTCTCCTCTTAAAAAGATTCCGTCCCGGAATCTAACTCGAAGACTGAAACAGCTACGGATATCGACTCCTCATATCGGCTTCGGGCTCCCAGGTGGCACTAGTACCCTTATGATGTCTCCACTGAACGAGTACTAGCGCGATCTCTTTATTCCTTAATTTCTTTATCTTCCGGTCGGTAATCGCCTCAGGCTGCTCGACATATCTCAGATGATTATCCACGGTGATCTCGGATAGCGGCACAAACTGATCATCTTTGGCCAGACATTTTCTCAGATGACTTACGTGGAATGTATCATGAACTCCGGCCAATTCGGGAGGCAACCTCAATCTATATGTCTGATCTCGAACTCTGGCTATAATCTCAAACGGACCGATGTACCGCGGACTCAGCTTACCTCGGTGTCTGAATCTGATAACTCCCTTCCACGGCGATACTTTCAACATCACGCGGTCCGCGACACTGAACTCAAGCTCAGTCAGACGACGATCGACATAACTCTTCTGCCGGCTCTGCGCCACTCTCATATGCTCACGAATGACCGCCACCTTGTCGCTCGTCTCCTGTAGCAACTCCGGTTCACTGATAGGTCGCTCGCCGACCTCGCCCCAACACACAGGGGTTAGGCACTTACGCCCATACAGTGCCTCGAATGGAGCCATCTTGATGGAGGTATGGTAACTGTTGTTGTACGCAAACTCGACCAACGGCAAGTGAACGTCCCAACTAGCACTAAAATCAATCGCACAAGCTCGGAGCATATCCTCAAGAGTCTGATTCGACTGCTCTGTCTTCCCGTCTGTCTGAGGTCTGTACGCTTTACTCAACTGAACTCTCGTCCCCAACTCACACTGAAAGCTCTGCCAGAACCTCGATGTAAACTGCGTATCTCTATCAGACGTAATCGACATCGGAACGCCGTGCATCGAAACTACCTCATTAATGTACACCCGAGCCAACTGATCCATAGTAATGGTGCCCCGAACCGCTAGAAAGTGGGCACTCTTGGTCACCCGATCCACAATCACCCAGATCATATCATTGCCTCGAACTGTGCGCGGAAGTCTGACGATGAAATCCATTGTGATATGATACAATTTCCACTCGGGGATCTCTAGAGGCTGCAGATGCCCATGAGGCTTCTGATGCTCGGCCTTAACTCGCAGACAAGTCATCTACTCCTCGACATATCGGCCCACATCTCTTTTCATCCCAGGCCACAAGTAATACTCACGCAATACTCTATACATCTTGGTGCTCCCGGGGTGGATAGACAATCTCGATCGGTGCGACTCATCTAAAATCAGCTACCTCAGATTACCGACTCTCGGAACCCAGACTCGGTCACGGAACACATATAAGCCTCTGCTATCTCTGCTCAACGCCTCAAGCTGCCCTGCAAGTCGCTCTCTCTTTACATTCTCCGCTCGCAAACCCTCTAACTGAGCATGCCTCAGACTCTCCACAAGAGTCGATGTGACCTCGAGCCTCGCCGCTCGGGAAACCACCGTCTGGCCGATGGTACTGAATCTCGCAGTCATAATCCTTTAGAAGCTCTAAGCTGCCCCGCTGTCTCATATTCAGTTCTTTCTGACTGAACAGGTACTGAAGACTCTTGTGATCTGTATACACCGCGAACCATACAAATAATGACGCCATATCTTTAACGCATACACTATCGCATATAGCTCAAGATCATGCACGGTATGATTCTCCTCGTAGGTCTTCAGCTGTCGCGACGCATACGCTATCACCTTACCTCGCTGCATCAGAACACATCCCAACCCGGTACCTGACGCATCACAGTAGACCACGAAATCCTCTGTACCCTCGGGCAATGCTAACACTAGAGCTTGACATAGCCGGGACTTCAATTCTCTGAACGCCGATTCCTGCTCATCAGACCACACAAAAGGAACGGACTGTCGTGTCAATCTCGTCAACGGCCTGGCAATCCTTGAGAAGTCCTGAATGAAGCGGCGGTAATACCCGGCTAAGCCCAAAAAGCTGCGAATCTCAGGCACAGTCTTCGGCGGCTCCCAACTCATAACGGCCTCTATCTTCGCCGGATCCAATGAAATACCCTCGGCGCACACAACGTGCCCCAGAAACTGGACCTCGCGCAACCAGAACTCGCACTTGGAGAACTTCGCATACAGTCGCTCCTTTCGCAGCATGGATAAAACCTTTAGCAAGTGCTGCTCGTGGTCCTCGGAACTCCTCGAATATATCAGGATGTCGTCGATAAAGACTATCACAAACCGCTCCAACATAGATCTACACACCCTGTTCATCAAATCCATGAAGGCCGCGGGTGCGTTAGTCAGTCCAAAGGGCATAACTAGAAACTCGTAGTGGCCGTATCTCGTCCGAAACGCAGTCTTCGGCACATCCTCGTCTCTGACTCTCAGCTGATGATACCCCGATCTCAGGTCTATCTTCGAAAAGAAACTCGAACCCTGCAACTGATCGAACAGATCGTCGATACGTGGAAGCGGATAACGGTTCTTTACCGTCACTCTATTCAATTTTCTGTAATCGATACACATTCGCATAGAACCGTCCTTCTTCTTTACGAATAACACTGGAGCTCCCCACGGGGATGAACTTGGACGGTAAATCCACGATCCAGTAGCTCCTGAAGCTGTGACATCATCTCTCTCATCTCAGTAGGTGCCAGCCTATAAGGCGTCTTCGCAATAGGCACCGCTCCAGGGATAAGGTCGATACGAAACTCAACCTGACGATCTGGCGGTAACCCAGGCAACTGTTCTGGGAATACCTAAGGGAACTCTCCAATCACGGGTATATCCGCTATAGTCTTCTTCTCCAATCTGGCATCAACCACATAAGCCAGGAAAGTCTCTCATCCCTTCGAAAGATATCTTTGAGCTCGGGCCATCGAAACAATGTCGATCTCACCTCGGCACCTCTCGCCATACACGGTCACAATCTCACTGTCTGAAATGGGTATCTGGATCATTTTCTTTACACACAGAATATCGGCCTGTCTGGCTGTCATCCAATCCATACCCACTATCACATCAAAACTGCTGATCTCTATCGACAGTAGATCAATCAGAAACCGGTAAGCATCGATCTCTAAAACACAATCTCGGAACACTCGACTCACTAACGCTGTACTACCATCTACTCTCTCAACAACCAATGGCACAGATAAAACAGTAGGAGGCACAGAAAAGTAGGCACAAAACACAACAGACACATACGAGCGATCCGCTCTAGAATCAAACAAAATACGAGCGCTAAGCCCGTTCAGAATATACGTACCGGATACCACATCGGTAGACTCGTGGGCCTCCGCTGCCGTAGCCTGAAACACTCTGCCTCGGCCTCTAGGCGCTGACTCTCGGCGGCTCGAGGATGAAGGCTCTACTCTGATCCCGCTAGTGCTCGCTCCCTGCACTGCTGGCGGCGCATCAGGACAATCTCTAGCAATGTAACCTGGCCTCCCACAGCGGAAGCACAGGGAATCCCTCGAAGTACAGGTAAAAGAAGTGTGGCCATACTGTCCACATCGGTAAAATCAGGGCTGCTCCGGCATACAAGAACCGGAATGACGACGGCGGCATCTCTGGCAGTCTCTCTCCCCAGAATAACTGTCAGCTCAACTCCCTGATGGCTGGGACCTCTGCCCCACGCTACTCTGACTCTGACTGGGAGCACTATAGCGGGAAGTCTGACCCTGACTCTGACCGGCCGTCCCTGACCCCTGATACTGCCCTGATCTCCTGGACCTGCGGTCTCTGCCTCTGTCTCTGTCTCTATGGAACCCTGAACCTTGCCCCTGACCCTGCTGCTGCTCAGGCTATCTCTCTCTCTGGATGTCCTAAGGCTCTCGGTACTAGCTATGGGACTGCTCAGATGTCCCTGTCCTCTGTCTCTGGGCCGGAGGCTGACCCCTCTGCCTCTCTATCTCCCTCTCTCGAACCCGAGCCAACTCTAACGCTCGCGCAAAAGTAGGAGTGTCATGGAGCCCGACAAACTCCCGAATATCCGATCGCAAACCATCAATAAAGGCATCAGCCTTACGTACCTCTGAATCCACATAATGGGGTGCAAACTGGGCATACTCATTAAATCTGTCCACACACTGCTGAACCGACATACTGCCCTGCTGGAGATGTAAGAAACGACGCTCCATTTCCCGGGGCTCATCGCGGGGAATATACTGAAGCTCAAAGATGGCACGGAACTGCTCCCAGGATATAGCATAAGTTGCAGCTGTAGTCATCGACGACTCAATGGACTTCCACCACTGTGAAGCCCCTCCCTTCAGCAAATAGGCCGCGTAACCGACCATATCCCTCGGATCAACATGGGCAACTTGGAATGTCGCCTCTATCTCTCTCCCAAGCCATAGCCGCACCCGGCTCACCACCGCCTCGGAACTGAGGTGGGACTCCTGCCATAAAGTCCTTAAAGGACCCACCTCGCGGAGCAGAAAAAGAAGATGCCCCAACCCATGTCTCGACACTAGTAACTAGCGGCGGATCTGATCTCTGTTGCCGATCCCTCTCTCTATAGAACTCAGTCAAAACTGCTAGCATCTCTGACCGACGGATATACTCGTCCCCCGCTGGTCTCTCTGGCTCTGAACCCTCGCCATGATCAGCCATAATCACCTGCTCATATCACAAAAGTAAGATAACAGATCGACCACCCAGCGTTATACAATAAGCTAGGTCAGTTAATTCCGCTAAACTCAGTCTCAGGGAAGAATCCCACGGATCTGAACACGGTAAGAGCTCAAGCATCCACTGATACTCAATACTGAAACCACAAGCTCTGATACCAAGTTTAACACCCACAATTCTCACACAAATGCCACGTCAATAAACAATCATAAGTGGCAATATCGCAATCATCTCCAGATGCACATGTCACAGGATTAGCGGAAATACTGTTAATTAAAACCTTAATACACATATCGTCATACATCATATCACAAGCTGAAGCAGTGCACACATAACTGAACTAACTGACATACACTGACTACTGACTATCATACATCACAACTGATAGCTAACATACAGAAGTTAGATACAAAATACAAATAACAGTTTCCGCAGTCTAATATCACAAGCTGGTAAGCACCCACAAACTCTGACTACTTCGGCTGCTGCTGCTGCTGCGACCCCACGGTATGACTGCCTGAGACACGGAAGACTCGAAAACATAAGCCGGGAAGCTCGTGAGTACGCGAGGGTTAGACTCTGCGAATAAACACACATAGCATACACAACACATATGGCTCAATACACATAACACAGCTCAATACACAGCACATATCTTTGCTCAAAAGGGGACGACGTTCCCCAGCTAACAGGCCGCACACAGCAGCGGTTAGCTCACAATAGGCACAGGAGCGACCTGGCGGTAACACTACTGTATATATACAGTCTCATACTTCATGACTGGTTAGGGACAGTCAGCCTGCGCGATCACGTATTGCGGACACCTGCAACTCAAACACGTATACACATATAGGGTAGATAGAATCATACCTGCGCTGTATCTCTGTCTCATATACACATATCACAACACATAATCAACTCGTTACGCACGTTTTGGGAAAAGACTCGAGTACTCACCAAATACCTCAAAGCAACGGCAACCCAAATCTCTATCACGGATCAGTACGCGGTCGGCTCAAACCTGTAAACATCACGGATCCCAACAGATTAATACACACCTGACCGATAAACAACCGAAACCCAAACACAATTATTATAGGCAACACGACCCACGGAACCACCCCGAACGAACAACCGACGCCCCAAAACCTAGCCAAACAGCCGCCGCATCACGGCCGGGCTCAATCAACATGGTCGCGTTGCAGCCATCGCGGCCGCGCTCACGCTGCATCAGCTCTGTGCAGGTCGCTAAAATGGCAGAACCAGGGGAGTGAAACCCCTTTTCTCGATTTCCAGCAGATAAACCACTCATAAAACATACATATGATAAACCACACAACTCCAGGAACCAAACCTTTACATTCACATACATACATACCCAAATTTCAGCTCTCAAAACCATAAACCTTACCTTCACTTGATCAAGAACACCAAAGGAGGAAGAAGACAACTCAAATCCAGCAACCAACTCTGATTTCCTTTAATTTCCTTGCTGATCAGCTCAAGAACACACAATTCACACACACACACCTTTCTGTATTTGAAAAGAGAAGAAAGGAAAAGATTAGAACGTTTAAATTTATCTCCATATATACGCTTTCTATAATTAGAAAGCCCGGACCCGCTAAATCCGAACCCGATACCACTTTTCCACTATTAATTTCATTTTAACACAATTAAACCCACGACCTCATAAATAATAATAATCCTCTAATTATTAACCCGGACACGTATCACTCGGCCTCGACACGTTTAATCCACGAAACGGGATTCAATTGGAACAACGCAATAATATTAAAATAATGAGTCAATAAATTAAATCCACGTACCAGGCTCAAATCTGGGATGTTACATTGTATGTCCTCGCTTAAGTGTTAATTGAGCAAGGCAGTTTTCATATCCATTAGCCATATTTCATAGTCATGGTATGTGGTTATGGCAATTAGTATTCTAATTGACTTAATCATGGCCAGGCATGAAAAGGTTTCATCATAATCAATACTTTTGGTTTGAATATAAGCTTTTGCTACAAACCGTGCCTAATAAGTGTGTACTTTTCCATCCATGTCTGTCTTTTTCTTAAAGATCCATTTGCACCCAATAATCTTTTTGCCTTTGGGTGCATCTACTAAGTTCCAAACTTGGTTGTCATACATGGATTGCATCTCATCATTCATAGTTTTATGCCACTCTACAGACTTAGTATCCTTCATGGCAACCTGGTAGTTAATGGGTTCACCATGGTCCACTATAATTGCTTCGTCTTCACCAGAAATGTAAAATCCATATCGTTCTGTTTCTTGACAAACTCTATCAGATCTACGAAGTGTCTATGTTTGAACAAGCGCTTCAACAATCTCTTGTTGAGTCTCAACAACTTCTTGTTAAGTTTCAACATTATCCTATTGAGAGCTCGATCCACTAGTCGGGGTTGTATCTTGTAGTTCTTGAACATCATCAAGATCAACTTTACTTCCACTGGCCTCTTTGTGAAGAAACTCTTTTTCTAGAAAGACACCTCTTCAAGCGACAAATATTTTGTTCTCGATAGGGTTAAAGAAGTAATATCCACGAGTTTCCTTAGGATATCCCACAAATACACATTGTATTGATCTGGGTTCAAGTTATGTGATGCCTCTCGTCGTACGTAAGCTTCACAACCCCAAATATTCAGAATAGACAAGTTCGGAACATTTCCTGTACACATTTCATATGGTGTCTTTTGAACGGCTATGGATGGAATGTTATTTATTATGTGAGCAGCAGTTTTGATAGAGTACCCCAAAAAGACAACGGTAGACTTGCTAGACCCATCATTGATCGAACCATATCTAACAGGGTTTGATTTCTCCTTTCAGTTACACCATTATGTTGCGGAGTGTATGGAGGACTCAGTTGAGAAATAATTTCACAACTTCTTAGATGGTCATTGAAGTCTTTGCTCAAATATTCGCCACCACAATCAGATTGTATAGCTTTTATTTTCTTGTCAAGTGATTCTATACTCTATTCTGAAATTCCTTGAAACTTTCGAAAGCATCAAAATTATGTCTTATCAAATAGACATAACTATATCTACTAAAATAATAAATAATTGTAATGAAGTATTTATAAAATCCTCTAGCTTATGTACTGAAAGGTCCGCGTACATCGATATGTATCAGTCCTAACAATTCCGCGAACATCGATATGTATCCTCTAGCTTAGTTATCAGTCCCACTAAACAAGATTTACATTCATCAAATGATTTGTCGTTAGATGTTCCCAAAAATCTTGCCGGTTGTAGTTTCGCGAAGCGATTCATGTTTATATGTCCAAGACGACAATGCCAGAGATTGATGAGAACCCATCCAATGGTCATCCTACCAATGGTCAAGATGATGAAGATTCATTAAGGTGGAAGATCGGGCCTATCACAAGGTATAAATCCAAGATGTTCCGAGATGCTACCAATGGACTGATTAAATCTTGCCGGAATAATGCTCCCGTGTGTCTCCGCAAGATAACCAAGCAAGTTTCCTAATTTTTCTACATGGACACTCTTTTGGGCAGCTTCTTGGACGTGGCAAATGGTTCTTTATTGGGCTTTATTCTTCTTGAAAGATATGGAAAAGGTTTCTCTTTCATTGAGGCTTTTATTTGACTCAAATCGAGCTTGAAATGAGTAAGTTATGAACAAAACATGGGTTAAGTGTGGGGCTGGCCGAAATTCTTTATTCATGGGCTACATTTAGGTAATTAACCACAACTTCGGCTATGCAAACAAGGGCTAATGTCGGTTGTAGTTTTGCGAACCGATTCTTGTTTATATGTCCAAGACGACAATGCTAGAGATTGATGAGAACCCATCCAATGGTCACCCTTCCGATGGTCAAGATGATGAAGATTCATTAAGGTGGAAGATTGGGCTTATCATAAGGCTAAATCCAAGATGTTACGAGATGCTACCAACGGACTGATTAAATCTTGCCGGAATAATGCTCCCGTGTGTCTCCACAAGATAACCAAGCAAGCTTCCTAATTTTGATATAAGTTGAAGCCCAAGATTCGCCCTTGTTTTCATAGCCCAAGTTGTGGTTAATTACCCAAATGTAGTCCATGAATAAAGAATTTTGGTCAGCCCCACACTTAGTCAATGTTTTGAACGAGGAGAGGATCAATGATGATTAATGAGAGTCGAGTTCATGCAAGTTCATGAAAGAATGGACCAATTGGAGGCACAAATACCATGTGAACGAATATCATCACAAGTTTCTTATGAAATCATGATTACAGTTTCATAGGTGATGAATGAGATGAGTAATTTCAAAGAAGACCAGCTAGACGAAGGCAACATAGAGACCATAACTTGAGGTCAATAAAAATGAAAATTCCATCTTTTCAAGGAAAGTCGGATCCGGAAGCTTACATCGATTGGGAGACTGAGTTGGAACTCATCTTTGATTGCCATTAATACTCCAATCGGAAGAAGGTAAAACTCGCCGTTGTTGAATTTACTGATTATGCACTAACACGGTGGGATCAACTTGTGATTAGTAGACGAAGAAATGAAGAGAAACCCATCGATACTTGGGAAGAAATGAAGAGGGTCATGAGGCGACGTTTTGTACCAAGTCATTACTACCGTGACCTTCACAACAAACTTCAATGTCTAAAGCAAGGAAGTAAATCTGTTGATGATTACTTCAAAGAAATGGAGGTTATTATGACTCGGACGAATGTTCAAGAGGATAGAGAAGCTACCATGGTGAGGTTCTTAAATGGTCTCAATTATGAAATTTGAGATCGTGTTGAGATGCACCATTATGTTGAGATCGAAGATATGGTTCATATGGCAGTTAAGATTGAAAAGCAACTCAAGAGAGGGGGTGGGTCAAGAACGAATGCTTGGAAAGCAAGTAGCTTCAAAAGGCCCGAAAATTCGAACTCTTCTAATCCAAAATCTTGAACAAAAAACCCTTCAAAGGAGATACTAGCTGAAGTTCCTAAGAATCGTGATATAAAATGTTTTAAGGCAGGGGTCATATTGCAAGTCAAACAAATGCTTCTGAATCCTCACACGAAGACACGGAAGAAGAAGAGCTAGCATGTGAACGACAATTGTTGGTGGCAAGACGAGCCTTAAGCACCCATTTTAAGGAAGAAGATGGATGATGCACAAAGGGAGAGCATCTTTCACACCCGATGTTATGTTCAAGGCAAGGCATGTAGTGTTACAATTGATGGTGGGAGTTGTACTAATGTGACTAGTGTTTCCATGGTTGAAAAGCTAGGGTTAACAACAATGAAGCATCAAAAGCCATATAAACTCCAATGGCTTAACGATAATGATGAGATGCGAGTTACAAAGCAGGTTTTGGTGTCGTTTCGTATCGGTAAGTATGAAGATGAAGTCCTATGTGATGTTGTACCTATGCAAGCAAGCCATTTGTTACTTGGTAGGCCATGGCACTATGATCGGCACGTAAAACATGATGGCTTCACCAACAAGTACACCCTTGTTCACAAAACCGAGCCCGTAACTCTTGTGCCAATGTCACACAGTCAAGTTTTTGAGGATCAAGTCTGACTTCAATAGGATGCGAAGACTTGTTTCCTGAGGAGGTTCCCAATGGATTGCCACCAATTCGCGGGATTGAACACCAAATTGACTTTGTTCCCGGGGCTTCCATTTCAAAAAAGCCAGCGTATAGAACGAATCCAGAGGAAACCAAGGAGTTGCAAAGACAAGTTGAGGAATTACTTGAGAAAGGATGGATTCGAGAAAACATGAGCCCTTGTGTTGTTCCAGTTTTACTTAAACCGAAAAATGATGGGTCGTGGAGGATGTGCATAGACTGTCATGCCATCAATAATACCACGGTAAAGTATCGCCATCCAATCCCTTGACTAGATGATATCTTTGATAAATTGCATGGTTCAAAGTAGTTTTCAAAGATTGATTTAAAGAGCAATCACCAAATTCACATGAAAAATGGTGATGAATGGAAAACAGCTTTCAAAACAAGATATGGTTTATATGAATGGTTAGTTATGCCTTTTGGCTTAACTAATGCTCATAGTACATTCATGAGATTAATGAACCATGTTTTGCATGATTTCATTGGCAAGTTTGTGGTTGTTTACTTTAAAGATATTTTGATTTATTCCAAGAGTTTGAATGATCATCTTGGGCATCTAATGTGTGTTTTGATTGTGCTTAGGAAAGAAAAGCTTTATGCAAATTTGAAGAAGTGTACTTTTTGTACCGACCACATTGTTTTTTTTTGGATATGTGGTGAGTTCCCAAGGAAATTCAGTTTGATGAAGAGAAGGTGAAGGCCATTCAAGATTGGCCAACTCCAAAGAGTGTTGGTGATGTGTGAAGTTTCCATGGTATTGCAAGTTTTTATCGCCGATTGGTGAAGAATTTTAGCACCTTGGCATCACCACTCACGGAAGTCATTAAAAAGAAAGTTGGTTTTCAGTGGGGCAAAGAGCAAGAGCAAGCTTTTGAAAACTCAAGTTTCAACTAACTCAAGCTCCCTTGCTATCTTTGCCAAATTTTGATAAAACATATGAAATTGAGTGTGATGCGTCAGGTATTGGAATTGGTGCGATTTCAATGCAAGAAGGGAAGCCATTGCCATATTTTAGTGAAAGTTGAGCGGCACAACTTTGAATTATCCCACTTATGACAAAGAGATGTATGCATTGGTTCGTACACTGAAAACTTGGCAACATTACTTATGGACCAAAGAGTTTGTAATTCATTCCGATCATGAGTCCTTGAAGTTTTTGAAAGGGCAACAAAAGTTGAAAAAGAGACATGCTAGGTGGATGGATTTTCTTGAGACATTTCTTTATGTCATTCGATTCAAGAAAGGTAACGAAAATATCGTAGCTGATGCACTTTCACAGAGGTACTCTCTGCTCTCTCTTCACTAGACTCTAAAATTCTTGGTTTCGAACAAATCAAAGAGTTGTATCATAAGGATGTGGATTTTGGTATGATTTTTCAAACATGTGAAAGAAGCTCTTTCGACAAGTTTTTTTATACATGATGGGTTTTTGTTCAAAGAATCAAAGCTTTGCATTCCAAACACATCTTTACGTGAGCTTTTGGTTCGGGAGGCACATAGTGGAGGCCTTATGGGTCATTTTGGTATGGCAAAAACTTTGAAAATTTTGCTAAAGCATTTATTTTTACCAAAAATGAAAGTTGATGTCGGCAAAGTCTGTGAAAAGTGCATTGTTTATAAACAAGCAAAATCAAAGGTTCAACCTCATGGTTTGTACTCTACTCTTCCTATACCGAGTGAACCATGGGTTGACCTTTCTATGGATTTTGTGTTGGGTTTTCCAAGGACAAAAAGTGGCAAAGATTCAATTTTTGTGGTTGTTGATAAATTTTCTAAGATGGCTGATTTCATTGCATGCCATCGAACCAATGATGCTTCACATATTTCTAATTTGTTTTTCAAAGAAGTGGTTACATTGCATGGCATGCCAAGAACTATCGTGTCTGATCGGGACACCAAATTCTTAAGTTATTTTTGGAAAACTTTGTGGGGGAAATTGGGAACAAAGCATTTGTTTTCTACGACTTGTCATCCCCAAACGGATGGACAAACCGAAGTTGTGAATCGTACACTTGGTACTTTGTTGCGATTAATAGTTGGGAGAAATGTGAAACTTGGGAGCAATGCTTACCCCATGTTGACTTTGCATATAATTGAAATGTGCATTCCGCTACTAAGTTTTCACCTTTTGAGATTGTGTATGGATTTAAGCCATTAACTCCTATGGATTTAACTCCTTTGCCTGTGAATGAGCATTTGAGGAACAACAAGCGAACAAGGGAAAAAGAAAGGTCATTTTTGAACCAGAACATTGGGTGTGGCTTCATATGAGGAAGGAACGATTTCTAACAAAGAGGAAGTCAAAGTTGATGCCTAGAGGAGATGGACCATTTCAAGTGTTGCAGAGAAATCAATGATAATGCTTACAAACTTGATCTAGTTGATGAGTATAATGTTCATGATGTATTTAATGTGGCTGATTTAAGTCCTTTTGATGCTGGTGACGATTTGAGGACAAATCACTCTCAAGATGGGGGGAATGATGTGAACCCATCCAATGGTCACACTTTTAACGGTCAAGATGATGAAGATCCATTAAGGTGGAAGATCGGGCCTATCACAAAGTCTAAATCCAAGATGTTCTTAGATGCTACCAATGGACTGATTAAATCTAGATGGTTGGTTTTCTTTATATTTTCGTCTATAAATAGTGGCCAAAGTTCTCATTTATAATCATCCCTCATTTTGAGTAATATTGCGAGTTCTTAACTCTTCTTGTTCCTTACGAACTTTTAGATATTATCAAGTGTTCTAGCTTGTGGCGTTGAAAACTTATCAATCAATTTGGTGGTGTTGGTTGTGGCATTTACTTATACCAAGGTTCTTGCCTTACTATAGGCAACGGGTCGCGGTTTCACCATCTATTCCAAGGTCATTGCCTCATTTATAGGCAACGGGTCGCAGTTCTATCCGTTTCTCATAATAACATCTAATAGAACGATCGGGCAACTCGTGATCAATCTCATATTCATCGGGTGAGATCACATCAGGTGGCTATGGTACTGAAGTTACTAACAAAGCTTCAATAGAAACTTGCAAGCCCATGGAAGCTTCTAACCTCGGACACCGTTGTAGGATTTGGCCATTCTTAGATTGCCTTCACCTTCTCGTCATCCACCTCAATTCCCTGACCACTTACAACAAAACCAAGAAAAAACAACCTTATCCATGCAAAATGTGCACTTCTTTAAGTTAGCAAATAATGACTCATTTTTTAAAGTTTCCTAAATGAGACGCAAATGTTCTGAGTAAACTTCAACATGCATTCTAAAAAAATCAGGATATCATCTAAATAGACCACAACAAACTTACCAATGTACTCTCGTAAAACATTATTCATTAACCTCATGAATGTACCCGGAGCGTTAGTTAATCCAAAGGGCATAACTAACCACTCGTACAAACCAAATTTGGTTTAAAAAGTTGTTTTCCATTCATCACCTTCGTTAATTGAATTTAATGATAGCCAATATTCAAATCAATTTTTGAGAAGATATTAGCACAATGCAACTCATCGAACATATCCTCTAGGAATAGTGTAGTGATACTTTGCCTTGATTTCGTTAATGGCTCTACAATCCATACACATTCTCCATTCACCTGAGTTCTTGGGCACCACAATGACCGGTACAGCACATGGACTCATGGATTCTCGAATTCTCCCTCTTGAAACTTGCATTTGGATTTCTCGTGTCTCCTCGGGATTAGCTCTATACGCTTAATATGAAACGTTGACCCGCAAGTTAAATGTAACTTGGAACCTTCGTATAGGATAGAATAGGCGTCAAAGCACCCGATAATTGGGACTCCAACACGCCTAGAGCAAGTCCTTGACCCGTTAGTTATAAGAACTAAGAACCAAAGGAATACGAGAATGCCACAAGAATGTGCTCAAAATCTTGATAAGTTCTTGAACTATGAACTCTCTAACAAAGAACAAAGTTCACAAAGATGAGTAAAACTCAAAAGAAAGATATATATTTCTCAAGTGAATTGATTTAAAAGTACATAGGAAGCCATGTATTTATAGGCTTGAAAAACCAACTCAAAAGACACTTAGGTGCTGTTTGATTGCATAAGAGGTTAATTGTCTGATGTCTGATTCCACTTCTGATTGATGAGAGGTGGTCCTGATAAGATACTAAGATATGATAAGAGAATTCAATAAGTCTGTTTGTTTTATAAATTATCAGATTCTGTTATTTTTATTAATTTTACATACTAATTCCCAAAACCAAACAGATATCATTGATTAAAGTCAAATATCAAGTAAGAATAATATCATTGAATCAAAGTGATCTATGTAAACATTTAATATCATTCAAATAACATTAACAAGATTTAAGTAAGAAACCAATTCAAGTTTATAAGTTATAATCAAGTAACATAAATGCATTCAATAAACATATAACAAACATGCTTTCAAGAATCAAATAACAATTAAAGTTTATAAGTTATAATCAAGTTTATAAGGTTATGTTTATTAACTTCAAAATAACTTAAGTTTATAAGTTATATAGATATGTTATTGAAGAATAATAAATTTTATCAAAAGTGTTGGAATATTTCTCGTTATAATAAATATGGTAAGAGGTAGGGTAGGGGTGGGGTAGGTTGAGGGTGGGGTGGGGTAAATAGGGTAGGGTAATGGTGTAGGGGTAGGGTAAGGGTGAGGTGGGTAGGTTTGAGGGGTAGGGGTGGGAAGAGATAAGGGTAGGCTGGAGTGGGATAAGGAGGGGTGAGGTGGGGTGGGTAGGTTTGATGGGTTAGTGTAGGGGTGGGGTAGAGTGGGATAGGGTAAGTATGGGAGTGAGGTGGGTAGGGTCAAGGGTGGAGATGGGGATGGGGTGGTATAAGTAAGTTAAGGGTAGTTAGGGTAGGGTGAGATTAGGTGGTTGAGGGTAGGGTATGTTTAGGGTGGTGTGGGGTAGGGTAAGGGTAGGGGGTTTAGGATAGGGTAGGGTAGGGGTAGAGGTAAGGGGTGGGGTGGGGTGGGGTGGGGTGGGAGAGACGTGTATTGTTTTTTGGTGTGATAAGTGGTGATAAGTAGCATATCAAAGTCTTATCCTGATAAGAAATGATAAGAGAATTTTGACTCTTATGTCTTCTGCATATCAAACGCACTTATAAGTATTTCCTCTTACCGAATAAGAGGTTACCTCTGATAAGAGCCTGATAAGTGGCTATCAAACACCCCCTTAATAAATTCAGTGGATTAAAGAAAGGAATTTAATCCATGAATCTAGACAATTTGTCATCATTTGGTAAATAATTCTAGAATTTTTATCAAAAAAACGGATTAGGCATTTCTAGGCCTTTATTGGACTCAAATAAACTTCTAATGGACTTCAAAATACATCTACTCTACCACTTGGGCTTAGTACTAGCCCATAGTATTTCCAAGACTCAAGAAAATGCAACTTTCGGGCTTTTATGCTTCCATATTAGGATCCAATGCTTCAAGCCTAGTAACATGCTTCATCACTTGTGGTTGAGCATCGTCTTTGCATTCAGACTCTCGGATATCGTAAACTAAGCTCGTAAAAACTTCTTTGATCTTCTTCGCTCAACCTCTTGTCATTGGGCCTTCACGTATTTCCATGACATCTTTGGAATGGTTTGATGATCCTCCATCATTCTCTCCCCCTTGAAAAGGATTCGTCCACAAATCATCACCTACATCAAAAGGAGACAAGTCAGAAACAATGAATGTTGAACTAACTTGATACTCACCTGGGAGATCTAACTTGTAAGCATTGTCGTTGATCCTTTCGAGCACTTGAAATGGTCCATCTCCTCTACGTTGCTATTTGGATCTTCATTTGGTAGAAACTCTGTCTTTTCTCAAGTGCAGCCATACCCAATCTCCAGCTTCAAACACTATCTTTTTCTAGTCTTTGTTTGCTTGCTTTGTGTATTGTTCTGTCCTTTTCTCAATATTGAGTCTTACCTTTTTGTGTAATTGTTTAACGAATTCTGCCTTTCGCTTTCCGTCTAAACTGGATCATTCTTCAATGGGAAGAGGAACAAGGTCAAGAGGACTCAATGGATTGAATCCATAAACAACTTCAAAAGCAGAAAAGTTAGTGGCAGAATGAACACTCCAGTTGTAAGCAAACTCTGCAAAAGGCAAACAATTCTCCCAAGTTCTCAAGTTCTTCGGAATAATCACTCGAAGTCATTGGTACAAGGTTCGATTAACCACTTCTGTTTGCCCATCAGTTTGGGGGTGACTTGTGCTAGAAAACAAAAGTTTGGTACCCAACTTACTCCAAAGAACACGCCAGAAATGACTCAGAAACTCGACATCCCTATCACTTACAATGGTTCGCGGTACACCATGCAAATGAACAATCTCTTTGAAAAACAAGTCTGCAACATGTGAAGCATCATCAGTCTTCTTACACGCAATGAAGCGTGCCTTCTTAGAGAATCAATCAACCACCACAAAACACAGAATCATGACCATTCTTTGTTATAGGCAACCCGATCACAAAGTCCATGTAGATGTCAACCCATGGTTGTTGAGGAATTAGTAGTGTCATATACAACCCATGAGGCTTGGATTTTGATTTGGCCTTTTTACATGGCACACATCTTTCACAGATCTTCATAACATCTTCTCTCATCTTACGTCTTTTGGACACCAAAATGTTCCTTCAAAATATTCTACGTCTTTCGGACACCAAAATAGCCTATCAACCCTCCACCATGAGCCTCACGTACAAATAGCTCCCGTATAGAACACTTTGGAATGCATAACTTGTTTTCTTTAAACAAATAACCATCATCCGACACATCCTCCTTTTCATTTTCAGAATCTATTTCACCACTTTCATGAAGAATATAACTTTTTTGTTTGGGCATCGTGAAACAATGTGCCCCACACCTAGATAACGAAAATATTTAATTCGTGTAGGGGTAGAAATGATACCTTTGCCTTTGCCCATTTCCCGACCTTTTCTGGCATCGTCTTGGTTCTTTAAAGGTGCAGAAAAGGTACATTTGGATGTCTCCCCTTTTGGCTTATGAGAATATTGAGACTTGGACGTACTTACCTTAGAAAAACTATTTCTTCTCCTCATTTTTCTTTCAACTTTCATGGTCGTATGAACCATCTCTTCAAGGTCTAGACAATATTGAAACTCCACGACATTAAAAATATCTTGATTCAAGCCACTCAAGAATCTTGCCATTGTTGCTTCCCTGTCTTCTTCAATATTTGCCCTAATCATGGCAATCTCCATCTCTTTGTAATAATCCTCCACAGACTTTGCTCTCTGATTCAAAGAATTGTAATTTGCAATACATGTCTCGAAAATAGTGAGAGGGAACAAACCTTTTACACATAACTGCCTTCATTTCAGTCCATGTAGAAATAGGTCTTTCTCCATTTCTTCTGCGGTTGGTGACTAACTGATCCCACCATACTATAGCATTATCTGTGAATTCAAATGCCGCCACTTTCACCTTTTGATCCACGCGATAATTATTATATTCAAAAATTAGCTCTCAACTTTTTTTTTCCCAGTCCAAATATGCTTCAGGATCACTCTTTCATTGAAACTGTGAAATTCTCATCTTAATGTTGTTGAGTCCTCTATTAGCACCTTGGTTTCTTCTAGGCCTCCTTCTTTCAGATCCTCTATCCCATTCATCACTTCGAGCGTCATCTTCGTGATTTTCATCAGAAACTTGTGATGGTGGTGGAGCATGAGGTCCACGTGCCTCCAATCTGTCCATTTTCATGGATTTGATTAAACTCGTCCGTCATTAAACGTCGCATTTCAGCCATGAGAGCTTGGACTTGAAGGCTAGGGTGGGGTTGATTATCTTCCATCCTTTAATCTGTAAATATAAAAGTAAAAGAAAAAAAAATATTTCCTCTCCTCACTCGCTTACGTGTTTCACTCAAGAGATGTCACTCAACGCTCGTGTCTCACACAAAAAAATCGGGTTTACCCTCAAGTGTTCTCACAACTCAATGCCTTTTACCTCTCTATTCCTTGTGGAGCTCAATTAGTAAAAGAACAAATCAAATTAGAGCACAAGTTGAAAGTGTTCAAGAAACACCTTTAGAACTTAATTGGATACCAACGAGTTTGGAACTTTTAAAGAAGATGGGATAAACAAGAAAAAAGTAGCAAGGCGAGGAGAAACAAAGTACTAACCAATGAGAAGAAGTTGGAACAAAAAAAAATAATATAGAAGATAAATAATTGATTTTCAAGATCACGTGTTCATATAAACTTCTTTTCTTTTCTTTCTTTTTTTTGCACCTTTTTTATTTAATTTTTTGTACTGCACTTTTTTTTGTTTTTTTTTTGTACTAATGTGGCTAGTGTTTCCATGGTTGAAAAGCTAGGATTACCGACAATGAAGCATCAAAATCCATATAAACTCCAATGGCTTAATGATAGTGGTGAGGTGCGAGTTACAAAGGAGGTTTTGGTGTCGTTTCGTATTGGTAAGTATGAAGATGAAGTCCTATGTGATGTTGTACCTATGCAAGCAATCCATTTGTTACTTGGTAGGCCATGGCAATATGATCGGCGCGTAAAACACGGTGGCTTCACCAACAAGTATACCCTTGTCCACAAAACCAAGTCCATACTCTTGTGCCAATGTCACCCAGTCAAGTTTATGAGGATCAAGTCCGACTTCAAAAGGATGCGAAGAACGAAGACGGTGAGTCCAACGAAAGCATTGAACACAAGAAGGGTTCAAATGAAAAACAAAAATATAAGAAAACTTTGGTGGGTAAAAGGGAGAGTCAATATTGCGCACTTGCAAAAAGGAGTGAAATAAAAGAAGCCTTAAATTCAGAGATGTCTTTTGTGCTTCTTTTAATAAAAGAAGCCCCGTAAGCACTAATGATTTGGCCGGTACTCTTCCGAGCAATATTAAATCTCTTTTGCAGGAATTTGAAGACCTGTTTCCTGAGGAGGTTCCCAATGGATTGCCACCAATTCGCGGGATTGAACACCAAATTGACTTTGTTCCCGGGGCTTACATTCCAAACAAGCCGGCGTATAGAACAAATCCAGAGGAAACCAAGGAGTTGCAAAGCCAAGTTGAGGAATTACTTGAGAAAGGATGGATTCGAGAAAGCATGAGCCCTTGTGCTGTTCAAGTTTTGCATTTACCGAAAAAGGATGGGTCGTGGAGGATGTGCATAGACTGTCGTGCCATCAATAATATCACGGTAAAATGTCACCATCCAATCCCTCGACTAGATGATATGCTTGAAGAATTGCACGGTTCAAAGTTGTTTTCAAAGATTGATTTAAAAAGCGGATATCACCAAATTCGCATGAAAAATGGCGATGAATGGAAAACAGCTTTCAAAACCAAACATGGTTTATATGAATGGTTAGTTATGCCTTTTGGCTTAACTAATGCTCCTAGTACATTCATGAGATTAATGAACCATGTTTTGCGTGATTTCATTGGCAAATTTGTGGTTGTTTACTTAGATGAGATATTGATTTATTTCAAGAGTTTGAATGATCATCTTGACCATCTAACGTGTGTTCTGAGTGTGCTTAGGAAAGAAAAGATTTATGCAAATTTGAAGAAGTGTACTTTTTTGCATCGACCACATTGTTTTTCTTAGATATGTGGTGAGTTCCCAAGGAATTTCAGTTGATGAAGAGAAGGTGAAGGCCATTCAAGATTGGCCAACTCCAAAGAGTGTCGGTGATGTGTGAAGTTTCCATGGTCTTGCATGTTTTTATCGTCGATTCGTGAAGAATTTTAGCACCTTGGCATCACCACTCACAGAATTCGTTAAAAAGAAAGTTGGTTTTCAATGGGGCGAAGATCAAGAACAAGCTTTTTAAAAACTCAAGTTTCAACTAACTCATGCTCCCTTGCTTTCTTTGCCAAATTTTGATAAAACATTTGAAATTGAGTGTGATGTGTCAGGTGTTGGAATTGGTGCGGTTTAATGCAAGAAGGGAAACCATTGGCATATTTTAGTGAAAAATTGAGCGGCACAACTTTGAATTATCCCACATATGACAAAGAGATGTATGCCTTGGTTCGTGCACTGAAAACATGGCAACATTACTTGTGGACCAAAGACTTTGTAATTCATTCCGATCATGAGTCCTTGAAGTTTCTAAGGGGCAACAAAAGTTGAATAAGAGACATGCTAGGTGGATGGAGTTTCTTGAGACATTTCCTTATGTCATCCGATTCAAGAAAGGTAAGGAAAATATTTTAGCTGATGCACTTTCACAGAGGTACTCTCTACTCTCTTCTCTAGACTCTAAAATTCTTGGTTTCGAACAAATTAAAGAGTTATATCATACGGATGTGGACTTTGGTATGATTTTTCAAACATGTGAAAGAAGCTCTTTCGACAAGTTTTTTTATACATGATGGGTTTTTGTTCAAAGAATCAAAGCTTTGCATTCCAAACACATCTTTACGTGAGCTTTTAGTTCGGGAGGCACATAGTGGAGGCCTTATGGGTCATTTTGGTATGGCAAAAACTTTGAAAATTTTGCTAGAGCATTTATTTTTGCCAAAAATGAAAGTTGATTGCGGCAAAGTCTGTGAAAAGTGCATTGTTTATAAACAAGCAAAATCAAAGGTTCAACCTCATGGTTTGTACTCTACTTTTCCTATAACGATTGAACCATGGGTTGACCTTTCTATGGATTTTGTGTTGGGTTTGCCAAGAACAAAAAGTGGCAAAGATTCAATTTTTGTGGTTGTTGATAAATTTTCTAAGATGGCTGATTTCATTGCATGCCATCGAACCAATGATGCTTCACATATTTCTAATTTGTTTTTCAAAGAAGTGGTTAGATTGCATGGCATGCCAAGAACTATCGTGTCTGATCGGGACACCAAAATTTTAAATTATTTTTGAAAAACTTTGTGGGGGAAATTGGGAACAAAGCATTTGTTTTCTACGACTTGTCATCCCCAAACGGATGGACAAACCGAAGTTGTGAATCGTACACTTGGTACTTTGTTGCGATCAATAGTTGGGAGAAATGTGAAAACTTGGGAGCAATGCTTACCCAATGTTGACTTTGCATATAATCGAAATGTGCATTCCGCTACTAAGTTTTCATCTTTTTAAATTATGTATGGATTTAAGCCATTAACTCCTATGGATTTAACTCCTTTGCCTGTGAATGAGCATTTGAATTTAGATGGCAAGAAGAAGGCAGAATTTGTCAAGCAAATCCATGAGAAGGAAAAACGCAACATTGAAGAACACACCAAGAAGTATGAACAACAAGCGAACAAGGGAAAAAGAAAGGTCACTTTTGAACCAGGAGATTGGGTGTGGCTTCATATGAGGAAGAAGTGGTTTCCAACAAAGAGGAAGTCAAAGTTGATGCCTAGAGAAGATGGACCATTTCAAGTGTTGCAGAAAATCAATGACAACGCATACAAACTTGATCTTCCTGATGAGTATAATGTTCATGATGTATTTAATGTGGCTGATTTAAGTCCTTTTGATGCAGGTGACGATTTGAGGACAAATCACTCTCAAGATGGGGGTAATGATGATAACCCATCCAATGATCAAGATGATGAAGATCCATTAAGGTGGAAGATCGGGCCTATCACAAGGTCTAAATCCAAGATGTTCCGAGATGCTACCAATAGACTGGTTAAATCTTGCCGGAATAATGCTTTTGTGTCTTTGCAAAATAACCAAGCAAGCTTCCTAATTTTGCTACAAGTTAAAGCCCAAGATTAGCCTTGTTTTTCATAGACCAAATTATGTTATACCCAAACATAACCCATGAATAAAGAATTTCGGCTAGCCCCACACTTAGCCCATGTTTTGTCCATAACTCACTCATTTCAAGCCCGATTTGAGTCAAATAAAAGCCCAATGAAAGCTAAGCCTTTCTCTAATCTTTTCAAGAAGAATAAAGCCCAATAAAGGCTCATTTGCCACGTCCGAAATTATGCCCAAAAGAGTGTCCATGTTCAATGTACTTCTCAAAATTAATTACAAGGCAATTTGAAATTCTTCTCTTCAATTCAAGGCAATTTGAAGGTCATGGCCATTTACTTGGAGGATATTAAGGGTTTTGCAAGATACAATGAACCAAGGCACATTCTAGAAGATTAAAGTAGTGAAATGTCAAGAAGGCCCTTTTGATAAGTAGTTTTTCTTATTTGATCGCTTACCGTGATAATTTTTTTTACTTATCTAGTTGGTTGGTTTTCCTTATATTTTTGTCTATAAATAGTGACTAAAGTTCTCATTTGTAATCATCCTTCATTTGAGTAATATTGTGAGTTTTTTAACTCTTCTTGTTCCTTACGAACTTTTAGAACTTATCAAGTGTTCTAGCTTGTGGCGTTCAAAACTTATCAATCAACTTGGTGCGGTTGGTTGTGGTCTTTTCTTATACCAAGGTTCTTACCTCTTTCTAGGCAACGGGTCGCAGTTTCACTATCTATACCAAGGTTCTTGCCTCGTTTATAGGCAATGGGTCGCGGTTCTATCCATATATCATAACATCCAATAGAACGATTGGGCAACTCGTGATCAATCTCATATTCATCGGGTGAGATCACATCAACAAAGCTATCAAAGATGAGTAAAACTTGAAAAGAAGATATATATTTCTCATGCGAATGATTTGAAGGTACATAGGAAGCCATCTATATATAGGCTTGAAAAACCAAGTCAAAAGGCACTTATTAAATTCAATGGATTAAAGAAGAGACTTATTAAACTCAATGAATCCAGACATTTTGTCATCATTTGGTAGAGAACTCTAGAACTGCTAAGATAAAGAAACGGATTAGGCCTTTCTAGGCCTTTTTTGGACTCAAATAAACTTCTAATGTACTTCAAAATACATGCATTCTACCACTTGGGCTTAGTACTAGCCCATAGTATTACAAAGACTCAAGAAAATGCTACGTTTGAGCTTTTATGCTTCCATATTTCATTTAGGATCCAAGGCTTCAAGTCTAGTAACATGTTTCATCACTTGTGGTTGAGCATTGTCTTTGCATTCAGTCTCTCGAATATCCGGAACTAAGCTCATAAAAACTTCTTTGATCATCTTGGCTCGTCCTCTTGTCATTGGGTCTTTACATATTTCAGTCGTCAATCTAACCTTGCAACACCTATTGTCATCTCCACGATTCCGACTTAGCCGCTCTAATAGATTCTCTTTGGTGATGAACAACTAATCATCATGTCCATGATTAGTCAAATTCACCGTCTGATTGGTCAATGGAGTGACCACTTATTTTATCTGTTCCTCCATTCATATCGTAAATCGTGGCACCAATTCTCATTCTTATACAAGGAACTATGTTGATGCCCTACCATGTAGACTGGTGCCATCAATGATACATGTTTGTTATCATACACCTCTTTGAATTGGAAACCCACTTCTACTGTAGCCATCCATTCAATTATCATTTCTTGATTCAAACTAATTCCATTTGCTCTAATCATATTGAACTTTTATTCCAAAACGGAGAGCACAAGGTTACTCTAATGTGAGTCTAAAAAATACACATCCAATGTTATCAATTTAAATCATTAATACGGGTTTCCAATGCATATTATCATCCCCACGATTTCGTCTTAGCCGCTCTACCAGATTCTATTTGTTAATAAATCGTTACCATTGAACGAGTTCTTAGAATCATTATCATGTCCACTGTTTATTAAATCCACCATCTGATGGGTTAATTGAAAAACAACTTGATCTATTTGTTTCTCCATTCGTGTCGTGAATCGTGGCTCCAATTTCCATTCATATGCATAGCACTATGCTAAAGCTCTACCATGTAGACCGTTGGCCATCAATAATACACGTTTGTTATCACACCTCTTTCAAATGAAAAACCTCTTCTACAGTAACCATCCATTCGATTATGTTTTCTGGCTTTAGATCAACTCAATCAAATTCTATGATTTCAATAGTCAATCCAGCCTTTCAATACCTATTGTCATCTCATGATTCCGACTTAGCAGCTCTAATACTCTGTTGTAGCAAGTGAGAATTGCAAGCACATCTAGTCTTGCAAGACTCAAATGAGTTCAATCACGAGAACTACAAGTGAAAGGAATAAACCTCACAATATGTTTTGATTTGAAATATGATGATTACAACCTTGAAAGATCACCTATTTATAGGGAAAAGATGACCTTTGAAACTACCATTACTTATTACATAAAGTCTTTTCATTCATCCTAAATTAATTAAAAAACTCTTAATCTTTTGACTAGCTTAATCTAGAAGTTTCCATAAAAAGCTAGACAAATTATCAAAATGGGTCATAAAGACACAAAATCCACACTTAATAAAGCGAACCCAATAACACTAAGATGATTTATTAACTTGGGCTTGTAGTCTTGGGTCTTCAATAATTTTTTTGGCATGGTCTAAGTCAATTATTTGACTAAGACTTTCTTGCATCTTCTTTTTTCTTGAATGTGTCGTCATTGTTCCATGCTTTTCTTTAAGTGGATCCTTTCTCAATACTCCATCTTCAATCTTTAATTCGTCTCTGCTTATCTTTATTTTGTTGACTATTGGAGTTCCATCATTCCCTCCCTCTTTGGAAGGATTCACACTCGAATCTGTGCCTACATGAAGTTCAAGGAGATAAGTCGGAATAATTAGAAGTCCCACTCACACCATATTCTTCCGGTAATTCAATTTTATAGGCATTATCATCAATACGAGCTATCACTTGGAAGGGTCCATCACCACAGGGATGCAACTTTGTACGTCTTGAAGATGGAAATCTTTCTTTCCTCATGTGTATCCCAACCCAATCACCCAGTTCGAATATAACCTGCTTACGACCCTTGTAAACTTGTTTGGCATACGTTCGATCCTCATTTCAATGTTGCAACGAACTTGCTCATGCAGCTTTTTCACAAGTTCAACCTTTTTTACACCATCTAGACTTAACTGTTTTTTGACATACAAAGGTAATAAATTTAAAGTTGTTGAGGGGATTAAAGCCATTAACAACCACGAATGGAGAAAAGTTAGTGGAAGTGTGCAAAGTACGATTATAATCAAATTCAACAATAGGCAAACACTCCTCGCAAATTTTCAAATTGTTTTAAATAACAGTGTCACACCCCGTTATCCCGGTTGGCAACGAAGCGTGACGTCGCGGAAGCGTAACCATAATCATAACGAACGACCACTGTATGGACATTTTTAAAAATACATTGATTTGACTTCAAATATACATATTGTTTTACATAACCAAAATACAGCGTAAGTAGTTCTTAAAATACCAAGATTTAAATACACAATTTAGTTTATCAAAAAAGATGCAAATAAATCTCCGAGTTTGAAAATGATGCGACTCCAAAATGCACGGAAGCCTTGGAATGCTTCCGATAAATGCGCATGCCTTATTCACCTGAAAATACATGCTAAAATACGTCAACAAATTGTTGGTGAGCTCATAGGTTTACGCAAAAAGACCAGTTGTATGGACATTATCAGATGAGTTGAATTTATAAAGCATAAATTTCGTGTATGAATTACATAAACCATCATGCAACCGAAGCTTAATTAAATGAGTTTGTCATGTGCAGTATTCCCATACGTAATACCGTGTGTTGAATATATATGCACCCGCTGTTAGCCGATCCGAACTAACCCGAATGGGGGACATGACTCCCGATAGATCTATCCACAATATATTCGCGCTTGCAAATAAATGCAATTAACGGTTCATGATTTGAGGGCTGATGGATCCACACATGTAATACATATAAGAAGTAAACAGTTTTGATGTCCATATGAAAACAGTGCATGTATTTCCACCCCAATAGATAGTGAAAATAGGGGCTATGAAGACTCACCGGGAGTGTGATGGCAAATACGAGCGAAAAATGCAAATTTGCATTGTTTGATGGGTGATGAAGCCGGATGTGTTTAATCGAGTCCTAAATGATCATGGGGACTTAATATCTCTAATATCTGATAATATGTATATTTATAGATTTTTATGTCTTAAATCACCCAACATTACAAGTTTATAAATAAAACCCACTTAAAACGTCAAGTTTATATACATATATATATATATATATATATATATATATATATATATATATATATATATAATTTTCCAGCTTTTTTGAAGGTTTTTCGGCCTACTTTGAGGCTGTTTTTGACCAAGCTCCAAAACGATTTAGGCTTTGGTTTTCTTGGACATTAAACTACTGTATACAAAGAATTTTTAAAGTCAAGAACGGCCATTTTTCGAGATGTTTAGGTTAGGGAAAAAGTTCGTTAAAAACCCTATGTTGGCCATTTTTGAGCTGTCAAACTTTCGTGTTCCCAAATAATATCTGGGGGTTCTAAACTCCAAAATAAACTATGAAAACCTCCATATTTTTAGTTAAGACATAGATATAACATTTGAGACAAGAATCAACTCATTTCGTTAAGTTATGAATTAGTTATGATTTTTCAAATTCGACGCAACATTTCTGCCGAAATTACGTATTTCATAAACTTAAAACAACTGTGATTCTTGTTGTTTATGAAAAAAACTACTTGTATAAAAGGTTATAAAACACATTTATATAACTTGTTTTCATAATATTTACACTTACATGATGTGTTTATATATTTATAAACATATTTGAAGAAAACAACTTAAAAACAACTATTGATTTATAAACTTGAGTTTTTATGAAACTTGTTGTTGTTGGTGATTATATATTGTCACACCCTGCTACCCCGGTTGGCAGCGAGGCGTGACGAGTGCGGAAGCGTGACCATAATCATAATGAACGACCACTATATGGACGTTTTCAAAGAAATACATCGATATAACTTTAAAAGGTAGAAATGTTTTACATAACCCGTAAATAATAAAGAGTAGTTCGCAAGGTACAGAGATTTGAATACATAATTAAATTATCCAAAATAATGCAAATAAATCTCCGACGGTTTGAAAAAGAATGCGACTCCTTAAGTGCGGAAGCCTGAAAGTGGTTACTTCTGAAGGCATACTTGCCTTAATTACCTGAAAATACATGCTAAAATACGTCAACAAAAATTGTTGGTGAGCTCATAGGTTTACGCGAAAAGACCAGTTGTATGGACATTATCAGATGAGTTGAATTTATAAAATCATAAATTCCGTGTATGTATTACATAAACCATCATGCAACCGAAGCTTAATTAGAATGAGTTTGCCCTGTGCAGTACTCCCATACGTAATACCGTGTGTTGAATATATATGCACTCGCTGTTAGCCGAACCGAGCTAACACGAATGGGGGACATGACTCCCAATAGATCTATCCACAATATACTCGCGCTTACAAATAAATGCAATTAACGGTTCATGATATAAGGGCTGATGGAATCCGAACATGTAATACATATAAGAAATAAACAGTTTTGATGTCCATATGAAAAACAGTGCATGTATTTCCACCCCAATAGATAGTGAAAAATAGGGGCTATGAAGACTCACCGAACTTGTGATGGCAAAATGTGCGCAAAAATGCAAGTTTGCGTTGTTTGATGGGTGATGAAACCGGAGATGGTTAACCGAGTCCTAAATGATAATAAGGACTTTAATGTTACTAATATATGATAATATGTATATTTATAGATTTTTATGTCTTAAATCACCCAACATTACAAGTTTAAAAATAAGATTTGCTTAAAACGTCAAGTTTATATATATATAATTTTCCAGCTTTTTCGGAGGTTTTTCGGCCTACTTTGAGGCTGTCTTTGACCAAGCTCCAAAATGTTTTAGACTTTGGTTTTCTAGGACATTAAACTACTATATACAAAGGATTTTTAGAATCAAGAACGGCCATTTTTCGAGTTGTTTAGGTTGGTGAAAAATCTCGTTAAAAACGCTATGTTGGCCATTTTTGAGCTGTCAAACTTTCGGTTTCTCAAATAATTTCTGGAGGTCTTAAACTTCAAAATAAATTATGAAAAATTGCAGATCTATAGTTAAGACATAGATCTAACTTTTGAGACAAGAATCAACTCATTTCGTTGAGTTATGAATTAGTTATGATTTTTCAAAGTCGATACAAATATTCTGCCGAAATTCCGTAGTTTATAAACTTGAAACAACTTATGATTCTTGTTGTTTATTCAAAGACTACTTGTATAAAAGTCATAATAGTTATAAAAACACATATATATCACATGTTTTCATAATATTAACACTTTTATAATGTGTTCATATATTCATAAACACATTTAAAGAAACAACTTAAAAATAAAACTAGAAACTTATAAACTTGAGTTTTTATGAAACTTGTTGTTGTTGGTGATTATATATATTATGCAAGACTTATATAAACATAAATATATGATGAAATAAGTTAGTATTTACTTACTTTGATGTATTTGGAGTATGAAATTGAGAAGAAGTTGGAACTCTTGCAAGATTTGAACCAAGAACACTTGAAGTTCACCAAGAACACTTGAATTTCACCAAGAACACTTGAATGAAAATGTTTGTAGTGTGTGTGTGTGGGATCCGGTTTTGAGAGGAGAGAAAGAGATATTTTGGTGTGAAAATAATGAAAAGGAAGCCCTCTATTTATAGGCAAAGTCTTGGTCTTTCAAATGGAGGTGGAGTGTAAGATCATGTTGAAATGAAAGGAGAATGGGGTGTGAAAGATTTGATTATGAAAGGTTATGGAGTTGGGAAATAAAAAATTGAAATCAAATCTTGGGTAGTACTACCCTATGACCAGATTTTTATGGATTATTTTCATGTATTTATATATATTTTTTTTGTATAAAAGTATTTAGAATGTATTCTTGTATTTCCCTTTTCTTGTAAATTCAAAAATACTTTTGAATGCATTGTTTTAATGAATTGTTTTAGTCTTGCATAATTAATGTTAAGTAATTGTATTAGTGTATGATTAGTGTCACTAATCATAATTTAATTATGTACTTAGTTGAATTAATCCCTCATATCGTAAATCGATCGGATTAATTGATTTTCCGATTCATCGCACTGATGAATTTGATTCTAATTGAGTTGAATTTTCTAATAAACCTTGTTAATCACTTGATTAATTTCTAATGACCACTGATTAGACTATAATTGACTATTAAATGTGGATTAGGGTTTTGTTGCTAACCTGGTTCAGTGCCGGATGTTACAGTCTCCCCCTGTTAAGGGAATTTCGTCCCGAAATTAGCTCGTGTTCTCCACTGCTTGAATATCTGAGAACAGGTGAGGGTATTTTTCCCGGAACTGATCCTCGCGTTCCCACGTAAACTCAGGACCTCGCTTAGAGTTCCATCTGACTTTTATTATCGGGATCCGGCTGTGCTTTAGTTTCTTGACTTCGCGGTCCATTATTTCTACAGGTTGCTCAATGAAGTTCAACTTATCGTCTAACTCCAGCTCGTCCATGGGTATAACGAGTGATTCATCAGCCAGACACTTCTTAAGATTAGACACGTGGAAGGTATTATGAACGTTATTAAGCTCTGGGGGCAGGTCGAGTTGGTAAGCTACCGGGCCAATTCTTTTGGTGATCTTGAATGGTCCGATATAACGAGGATTGAGTTTTCCTCGTTTCCCAAAACGGATTACGCCCTTCCAAGGCGAGACTTTTAACATTACTTGATCTCCCTCTTGGAACTCCAAATCCTTCCGTCGAATGTCTGCATAACTTTTCTGCCGATCCCGCGCGATTTTTAACCGGTTACGAATCTGGGCTATCTTTTCTGTAGTCTCCTGGATGATTTCCGGTCCAGTAATTTGACTATCTCCTACTTCAGCCCAACAAAGAGGTGATCGACACTTTCGACCGTAGAGTGCCTCGAATGTGGCGGTCTTAATGCTTGAGTGATAGCTGTTGTTATAGGAAAACTCGACTAATGGCAGGTGTCTGTCCCAACTTTTGCCAAAATCGATGACACATGCCCTTAACATGTCTTCCAGCGTCTGAATCGTCCTTTCACTCTGACCATCCGTTTGTGGGTGATAGGCTGTGCTCATATCTAGGCGTGTACCCAGTGCTTCTTGCAATGACTGCCAAAATCTTGATGTGAACCGGCTGTCTCTGTCTGAAATAATTGATACTGGCACTCCATGCCTTGAGACGACTTCTTTAAGATAGATTCGTGTTAACTTATCCATCTTATCAGTCTCCTTAATGGGCAGGAAATGTGCAGTTTTGGTAAGCCGATCCACAATCACCCAAATAGTGTCATAACCTCCAGACGTCTTTGGCAACTTGGTGATGAAATCCATGGTGATGTTTTCCCACTTCCACTGGGGTATTTCTGGTTGAACTAGCAATCCTGATGGTTTTTGGTGCTCGGCTTTAACCTTCAAACATGTTAAGCACTTGCTGACGTAGGTAGCAATGTCAGCCTTCATATTTGGCCACCAGTACATTCCTTTCAAGTCGTGATACATTTTATCTGCCCCTGGATGAATAGCATATCTTGTCTTATGCCCTTCATCCATGACCAGCTTTCTTACTCCTCCGAATTTTGGTAACCAAATTCTGCCCATGAAGTGTCGACATCCATCCGGCTTGATTTCGAACTGCTTATCCATCCCTCTCAAGGCTTCATCCAGTATATTACCCTCCTTGACTGCTTCTTCTTGTGCCTCGCGGACTTGAGAGTTTAGGTTTGACTGTATAGTCATGACCAAAGCTCGGACTCTCAAGGGTTTAACCCGTTCCTTTCGGCTCAGGGCATCAGCTACGACATTCGCCTTCCCCGGATGATAACGAATTTCGCAGTCATAGTCACTAAGTAGTTCAGCCCAACGACGTTGCCTCATGTTTAACTCTTTCTGGTTCAGAATATGCTGAAGGCTCTTATGGTCTGTGAATACTGTGCATTTAGTTCCATACAGGTAGTGCCTCCATATTTTGAGAGCAAACACCACTGCTCCAAGCTCCAAGTCATGAGTCGTATAATTCACCTCGTGAATTTTGAGCTGCCGTGATGCGTAAGCAATGACTCTATCCCTTTGCATGAGCACACAACCTAATCCATTGTGTGAGGCATCACAGTAGACCACAAAATTTTCAGTCCCTTCAGGTAAGGACAGAATTGGTGCACTACACAACCTTTGCTTTAACTGCTGAAACGCCTTTTCTTGCTCTTCACCCCAGATATACTTCACATCCTTTCGAGTCAATTCCGTTAAGGAACCCACTATCTTTGAGAAGTTTTCGATAAATCGCCTATAATAACCGGCAAGTCCTAGAAATTGGCGGATTTCCGTGGGGGTTCTAGGAGTCGCCCAGTTCTTTATGGCCTCGATTTTTGATGGATCAACTTGGATTCCCTGGCTGTTGATCACATGTCCAAGGAATTTAACTTCTCGCAACCAAAATTCACATTTTGAAAATTTCGCGTATAATTGTTCCTTTTCTAGCAACTCCAAGATCAACTTGAGATGCTGTTCATGTTCTTCCTTATTTTTGGAATAGATGAGAATATCGTCTATGAACACTATCACAAATTTGTCCAGATACGGTTTACACACACGATTCATGAGGTCCATGAATACGGCTGGTGCGTTAGTCAAACCGAATGGCATTACCTGGAATTCGTAATGTCCATAACGAGTTCTGAATGCTGTCTTGGGTATGTCTTCTTCCCGAACTTTTACTTGATGATAACCGGATCGCAGATCAATCTTAGAGTAGAAACTAGATCCTTGCAGTTGGTCAAACAGGTCATCAATTCTGGGGAGAGGGTAGCGGTTCTTTACCGTTAACTTGTTTAGCTCTCGGTAGTCTATGCCCATTCTGAAGGATCCGTCTTTCTTTTTCACGAACAAGACCGGAGCTCCCCAAGGTGAGGAACTTGGTCGAATGAATCCTTTATCCATCAACTCTTGTAATTGATTGGATAGCTCTTGCATCTCAGAAGGGGCGAGTCTGTATGGGGCTCTTGCGATCGGTGCAGCTCCCGGCACCAAATCGATTTGGAACTCTACTTGTCTAGTTGGCGGAAGTCCAGGCAAATCTTCCGGGAAGACCTTCGGATAGTCACAAACCACTGGAATATCCTCAAGTCGCTTCTCCTCTGCCTCTTTTTCTACAATTTGCACCAGTACTGCATGACAACCTCTCCTAAGGCACTTTAATGTTCTTAGGCCGGATATGACATTCAACTGTCGGTTCTTTCTTTCTCCTTGGACTGTTAGGAACTTCTTCTTGTGGAGTGGTATCCGTACCACTTTCTTACCACACAAAATCTCGGCCTGATTGTGTGACAACCAATCCATACCGACTACTACGTCGAAACTTCCGAGTTCTATAGGCATCAAGTCTATTTTAAAGGGATGATCTGCCAGCTTCAGTGTGCATTCCTTAATGATACTACTTGCCTCTATTATTTTACCGTCAGCCAGTTCTATAGTATAAGAGTTGTCTAAGGGAAACGGAGCGGCATTCAATTGCTTACTAAACTTATCAGATATAAAGCTCCTATCAGCCCCAGTATCAAAGAGTACGTAAGCATAAATGTCGTTTAATAAAAACGTACCTGATACCACGTGGGGATCTTGACGAGCGTCACCTGCTCCCAACACAAAAGCTCTCCCCTGAGCTCCTCCACCATTCCTCAGTTTCGGGCACTCACTCTTGAAGTGCCCAGTAACTCCACATACAAAGCAGCCTTTTTGATTGCTGCCACTGGTTCCCGGGGCTCCAGTTTTACAGTCCTTGGCCATATGCCCCAGACGTTTGCATTTCTCACAGTGGGTTGGACAGGGACCCTGGTTGTGATGGAAGGTGCATTTAGTGCAGAAAGGCTTGGTACCGGTATAACCTCTTCTTGGCTCAGTTCCAGCTGCGTAAGCCTTAATGGTCTCGGGCTTTTTGGATTGTGAACCCGCATTCTTCCCCGTCTTGTCTTCCCACTTTCTTTTGTTCTCCCCGGCCTTGGCTTCATTCCTCCGGGCTACTTGGTCCATAAGGTTATTGGCCATCCTGATGGCATCCTGCAGGGTGGATGGGTTTGAGGCAGTCACGTTACCTTGAATTTGAGGAGCGAGTCCCCAAATGTAACGTTCAATCTTTTTGTACTCCGGGGTCACCATTTGAGGGCACAGAATGCTTAGCTCATGAAATCGGTTGGTGTACCCCGTCACATCTGTTCCCTTCATCGACAGGTTCCAGAACTCCGATTCCATTTTCTGGAGTTCGTTCCTCGGACAATACTCGTCCGTCATCATTTGTTTTAACGCGGACCATGTGAGTTGGTAGGCTTCATCGATACTTACAGACTGGACATAGGAATTCCACCACGTGAGGGCGCTATCTTGTAGGGTGTGAGTAGCAAACTTCGCCTTATCTCCCTCAGCACATCCGCTGACGCGAAAGACAGATTCTAACTTCTCAAACCATCGTATCAAGCCAACGGCTCCTTCAGTTCCGTTGAAATACCGGGGTTTGCAACTTAAAAATCCTTTAATTCCACAACCTTTTGCGTGGATTTCCGTTCCTCCCGTGGTGCGGCTAGCACCACCATCTCCATTTGCTGAGCTATTCCTATTTGCCTCATATGTGGCTATAGCGGCAGCCACTCTTTGTGCGACTAGCTCTTCAATGTGGTTCGAGGAGGCGCGTAAACAGGGAATTGGAGGAGTCTGATTTTGAAGAAGAGGAAGTTCCTCAACTAGTGACAAGGCAACGGGCCAAACGTCACAGGTTCATGCAAGGATCATCTTCAGCTCCTGAAGATCAACCAGAAATTCCACAACATCAAGAACCTCAAACCACCAGTCCACCACCACCACCACCAGCACCTCAAGATGAACCTTATATACCATCACCGTTCATTCCTACTCCTATACAGTCCATTCCATCTATCTCGACCACATACTCTGACAACCAAAGGTTTCTGCAGCTTAAAGCTCGCGTTGACTTCCAGAATGTCCAAATCTTAAGCCTAACAAACGCGATCGGAGAAATTCAGACTCATAATGCAAATCTTGATAAAGAAAATGCCGATTTGAAGAAGATTGTGGAGCAAGTCCAGGAAGAGAACGTAGAAATGAAAACTTTTGTTTGCGATCAGGCAGCTGAGATAAGGTCGATGCGCTCCCTAATTGAGCAGTTAATGAAAAATTTACAGGCTCAGGGGGAGACATCGTGCCGAGATCATCAGGTGCAGAGAAGAGATGATAATGACGGCGATGATCCCGGTGCGAATAAAGAGATTGAGTCTGTAGATTTTCCTGCAGCTCTAGGTACACAAATTCAGGGGGAGCCAAGTACAGAAGGAGAAGTAGGAGGTTCTGGAAAAGAAGCAGGTTCCTCGAGGGTTCTGGACAGTGACATGATTGATGCACTGAAGGACATAGAGGAAGAGCTTATGGATTTTGACGATGAAGAAGAAGAGTTAGAAGAAGGAGAATTTATTCCAGAGGAGGTTGTGGACTGGAAATCAGACGATGAAGTTTTGGATGATGAAGACGATCAAGTCAATGAGGTTATTGTCAATTCACAACCTGTCACGGAGCTATATGAAGGACAAAATCATAATGTGATTGACATTGACTATATCAAGATAGCCTCGGTCGAGGACAAAGAACTTGAAGAGGCCGAGAAGGAGCCATCGAGAACTGACTTGATAAATCTTTGGTTCAAGAAAGAGGAAAAGAAATATCGTTTGAAGATGAAGAAGAAAATGAGAGTTCCAGGTGCTGGAAACTTCTCAGGAGGCATTATAAGCTGGTTCTTTGACAAAGAACTGCAGCTATTTATCTTGAAAAGAAGAGATGGACTACAATACTTGAGGCGAACACTAAAAGCATTTAACTCATTGCCCAAGATTGAAGTAAAGGAGCTTGCATGGAAAGAGTTAATTAATATAGGTGAAGACCAGTACGCTGAAGTCGTGGCTAGAATCATAAGGAAAGAAGGAAGATCAGGAAAGTTCGAGCGACTAAAGCCAAGGACCGGAAAGAGGGTCGAGGATCAGTCGAGAATAGATCCTCATACAGGTAGGCCATGGGCCAGGATGGAATACACACCTGTGAGGTGTCTAAAGAAAGTTCCAATGAAATCAATGCCACAGAACGTTTTGAGCAATATGAAATGGTGGTACCTCGAGATTGACTCTGCTGAAGCCATCATGGAGGATCAAGACGAGCAGGTCATTTTGAAGGTATATGATCCACTGCATTTGATAAACCTATCAAAGGACGACCTGAAGAAGCTTCATGATCAGCCTATCTTCTTTACTGAACCATGGAGATCTGAAGCCAGGAAGTTCCAAAAGGTAGTTAAAGTTTGTATAGATGCTGGATTATATGCTGGTAGTAGTATATATAGCTCTAGTACTTAAATTTGATGTAATGTAAATAATTAGAAGCTATCGTCAAGGGGGGGTCTGTTGGTACACCCTGTGTGACGATAGCAGTCTAATCGATCTGCATTATGGCTTAAGTAATATTCTGAGTATTAACAAGTGTTTTGATATATATGTTTATATGTGTTTGTCTGTTATTGATTGTGTGTTTGAACTTGATGTAACATATTACAAGAAGTTCAAACATAAAGGTCAAAGATTAACTCAAGCATAAGTAAAACATAAGTTTCATCACTTAAGAGTTTAAGTGTTTTTGGGTAGATTCGAATTACTTAAGGGAATACATTCGAATCTGTGATAGATTCGAATGAGACCTTAGATTCGAATGGGCTAGATTCGAGGATGTCAATATGGACAGACTCGAATGGGCCTTGGGCCAGATTCGAGTTTGGCCCACATCAGACTCGAATCAGGGTCTATAATTAGGGATAGACTCGAATCATTAAGGGACTTTTTGCAGAATTCGTGAGGAATTAAGCAAGAGGCGATCTCGAGTTTATCAGCTAGGTGAGTGCCGTTTCGGAGAGAATTAGTTCGTAGGATCGTTCGTGTGTCGTTCGTTCAGCGTCTAATAGTCTCCGTGTTCCGTTGGTTGAGAGTTGTCCGTCTAACCGTCAACGAGGATTCCGCACTCGTTCACGGATCCGCGTCTAGATAGATCTTGCAGTGGTAGACCTTACACCGGATGTTACAAACAGCCCTTAACAAAACCCCTAATGTCCTATTTGTCACTTCAGTTTGCCCATCAGTTTGTCGATGACTTGAAGTTGAGAATAGTAACTTTGTGCCTAATTTTCCCCCAAAGAGTTTTCCAAAAGTAACTTAAAATTTTTAAATCTCTATCAGACACAATGGTTTTTGGAATACCATGCAAACGAACAATTTCCTTGAAAAACAAATCAACCACATGCTTTGCATTATCTGTCTTTCTACAAGCAATGAAATGTGTCATTTTTGAAAAATTAGCAACAACAACAAAAACTGAGTCCATTCCTTTTTGACTCCTTGGCAAACCTATGAAATCCATGGAAATATCGATCCAAGGAGAATGAGGAATGGGAAGTGGAGTGTACAATCTGTGAGGAAGTGACTTTGACTTAGCCTTTTTACAATTAAGACAATGACCACAAATACGTTTAACATTCCTTTTTTATTTTAGGCCAATAAAAATGTTCTTTCAAAACATCCAAGGTTTTCAAAATGCAAACGTGGCTCAATAAGCCTCCACTATGAGATTCGTGAGTCAATAGTTCACGCAGAATCAAGAAGTGATGCACAACATATTTTCTTTAAACAAAAACCCTTCATGCCTGAAAAACTTATTAAAAGCTGATTTTTCACATGCCATGAAAACATTTGCAAAATCACTATTAGACATACAACTCCTTAGTAAACTCAAAACCCATGACTTTAGAATCCAAAGTGGTAAGGAGAGTATACATTCACGATAGTGCATCAGCCACAATATTCTCTTTACCTTTCTTATAATACACAACATATGGGAACGTTTCAATGAATGCATTCCATTTTGCATGCCTTTAGTAAAGACTTCTTAGGCCCTTCAAGTACTTAAGGGTATCATGTCAGTGTGAAACACAAATTCCTTAGGCATGAGATAATGTTATCATGTCTCCAAAGCTCTCAAAATAGCATACACTTCGTTGTCATAAGTCAGATAATTCAGCGTTGCACCGTTTAACTTTTCACTGAAGTACGTAATGAGACGACCTCCTTGAAGCGGTGATTCTGAAGCTCCTTTGTTTCTTCTGGATTTGCTCTATATGCCAGTCTATCGAACTTGTTGCACAAGGCGTCAAATCAATTTGATGTTGTACGCCAAGAATTAGTGGCAATCCATCGGGTACATCTTCAGGCAACACATATGTTAAATCATTCCAAATAGAAACAACTTCCAAGGGCAAAGTGTGAGATGAATCATTAGTAGATAAATAAACCTCTTGGTACAAAAGTACAACAAGAAGTTTGTGAGAAGATAAACCCTATCTACATCTCTCATGATTGCAAACAAAACACCTTTTGTCTCACTTGCTTTTGGCTATTCACTCTTATAGTTTTCGCTCGACACTTTATTCTCTCTTTCTTTTTTGCTATTATTATTGATACGAAACGTTGACCCGCAAGTTAACTGTATATTGGAACCTTCGTATAGGATAGATTAGGCGTCAAAGCACCCGATAATTGGGACTTCAACACGCCTAGAGCAAGTCCTTGACCCGTTAGTTATAAGAACTAAGAACCAAAGGAATACGAGAACACCACAAGAATGTGCTCACAATCTTGATAAGTTCTTGAACTATGAACTCTCCAACAAAGAACAAAGCTCACAAAGATGAGTAAAACTCAAAAGAAAGATATATATTTCTCAAGTGAATTGATTTGAAAGTACATAGGAAGCCATCTATTTATAGGCTTTAAAAACCAACTCAAAAGACACTAATTAAATTCAATGGATTAAAGAAGGGACTTTAATCCATGAATCTAGAAATTTTGTTATCACTTGGTAGATAATTCTAGAACT